>JAFJMP010000131.1:0-15903 GCA_029692085.1 Gymnothorax javanicus | reverse complement strand
CTCCCTCCCCCAGTCATAGTGACTGTACTCATCAGCCCTGTACACTCCCCTGCAGTCAGATCATTAACCCTCATAGACACAGGTGACTCCATTCATCACCCATGTACACTCCCCCTGCAGTCGTATCATTAACCCTAATAGAGACAGGTGACTGTACTCATCAGCCCTGTACACTCCTCCTGCAGTCATATCATTAACCCTATTAACCCTAATAGAGACAGGTGACTGTACTCATCACCCCTGTACACTCCCCTGCAGTCATTTCATTAACCCCTAATAGAGACAGGTGACTCAACTCATCACCCATCTACCTCCCCCTGCAGTCATATCATTAACCCTTATAAGGACAGGTGACTGTACTCATCACCCTGTGCACTCCCCCTGCAGTCATATCATTAACCCTAATAGAGACAGGTGACTGTACTCATCACCCCTGTGCACTCCCCCTGCAGTCATATCATTAACCCTAATAGAGACAGGTGACTGTACTCATCACCCCTGTACACTCCCCTGCAGTCATATCATTAACCCTAATAGAGACAGGTGACTGTACTCATCACCCCTGTACACTCCCCTGCAGTCATATCATTAACCCTAATAGAGACAGGTGACTCAACTCATCACCCATCTACCCTCCACTCCCCCTGCAGTCATATCATTAACCCTCATAGAGACAGGTGACTGTACTCATCACCCCTGTACACTCTCCTGCAGTCATATCATTAACCCTAATAGAGACAGGTGACTGTACTCATCACCCTGTACACTCCCCTGCAGTCATATCATTAACCCTAATAGAGACAGGTGACTGTACGCATCACCCCTGTACACTCCCCCCTGCAGCCATATCATTAACCCTAATAGAGACAGGTGACTGTACTCATCACCCCTGTACACTCCCCCTGCAGCCATATCATTAACCCTAATAGAGACAGGTGACTGTACTCATCACCCCTGTGCACTCCCCCCTGCAGTCATATCATTAACCCTAATAGAGACAGGTGACTGTACTCATCACCCCTGTACACTCCCCTGCAGTCATATCATTAACCCTAATAATAGAGACAGGTGACTGTACTCATCACCCCTGTTCACTCCTCCCCTGCAGTCATATCATTAACCCTAATAGAGACAGGTGACTGTACTCATCACCCCTGTACACTTAACCCTGCAGTCATATCATTAACCCTCATAGAGACAGGTGACTGTACTCATCACCCCTGTTCACTCCCCTGCAGTCATATCATTAACCCTAATAAGACAGGTGACTGTACTCATCACCCCTGTACACTCCCCTGCAGTCATATCATTAACCCTAATAGAGACAGGTGACTGTACTCATCACCCCCTGTCACACTCCCCTGCAGTCATATCATTAACCCCTAATAGAGACAGGTGACTGTACTCATCACCCCTGTACACTCCCCCTGCAGTCATATCATTAACCCTAATAGAGACAGGTGACTCAACTCATCACCCCTCTACCCTCCCCTGCAGTCATATCATTAACCCTAATAGAGACAGGTGACTGTACTCATCACCCCTCTATGCACCCCCCTGCAGTCATATCATTAACCCCTAATAGAGACAGGTGACTGTACTCATCACCCCTGTGCTCCCCCTGCAGTCATATCATTAACCCTAATAGAGACAGGTGACTGTACTCATCACCCTGTACACTCCCCCTGCAGTCATATCATTAACCCTAATAGAGACAGGTGACTGTACTCATCACCCCTGTACACTCCCCCTGCAGTCATATCATTAACCCTAATAGACACAGGTGACTCCAATCATCATCCATGTACACTCCCCCTGCAGTCATATCATTAACCCTAATAGAGACAGGTGACTGTACTCATCAACCCTGTACTCCCCTGCAGTCATATCATTAACCCTAATAGAGACAGGTGACTGTACTCATCAGCCCTGTACACTCCCCCTACAGTCAGATCATTAACCCTCATAGACACAGGTGACTCCATTCATCACCCATGTACACTCCCCCTGCAGTCGTATCATTAACCCTAATAGAGACAGGTGACTGTACTCATCAGCCCTGTACACCCCCTGCAGTCATATCATTAACCCTAATAGAGACAGGTGACTGTACTCATCACCCCTGTACACACCCCTGCAGTCATATCATTAACCCTAATAGAGACAGGTGACTGTACTCATCACCCCTGTACACTCCCCCTGCAGTCATTTCACTAACCCTAATAGAGACAGGTGACTCAACTCATCACCCATCTACCCTCCCCTGCAGTCATATCATTAACCCTTATAAAGACAGGTGACTGTACTCATCACCCCTGTTCACTCCCCTGCAGTCATATCATTAACCCTAATATAGAGACAGGTGACTGTACTCATCACCCCTGTTCACTCCCCCTGCAGTCATATCATTAACCCTAATAGAGACAGGTGACTCAACTCATCACCCATCTACCCTCCCCCTGCAGTCATATCATTAACCCTTATAAGGACAGGTGACTGTACTCATCACCCTGTGCACTCCCCCCTGCAGTCATATCATTAACCCTAATAGAGACAGGTGACTGTACTCATCACCCCTGTGCACTCATCCCCCTGCAGTCATCATCATTAACCCTAATAGATAGACAGGTGACTGTACTCATCACCCCTGTTCACTCCTCCTGCAGTCATATCATTAACCCTAATAGAGACAGGTGACTGTACTCATCACCCCTGTTCACTCCTCCTGCAGTCATATCATTAACCCTAATAGAGACAGGTGACTCAACTCATCACCCCTCTACCCTCCCCCCTGCAGTCATATCATTAACCCCTAATAGAGACAGGTGACTGTACTCATCACCCCTGTACACTCCCCCTGCAGTCATATCATTAACCCTAATAGAGACAGGTGACTGTACGCATCACCCCTGTACACTCCCCCTGCAGCCATATCATTAACCCTAATAGAGACAGGTGACTGTACGCATCACCCCTGTACACTCCCCCTGCAGCCATATCATTAACCCTAATAGAGACAGGTGACTGTACGCATCACCCCTGTACACTCCCCTGCAGCCATATCATTAACCCTAATAGAGACAGGTGACTGTACTCATCACCCCTGTACACTCCCCCCCTGCAGCCATATCATTAACCCTAATAGAGACAGGTGACTGTACTCATCACCCCTGTACACTCCCCCTGCAGCCATATCATTAACCCCTAATAGAGACAGGTGACTGTACTCATCACCCCTGTACACTCCCCCTGCAGCCATATCATTAACCCTAATAGAGACAGGTGACTGTACTCATCACCCCTGTACACTCCCCCTGCAGCCATATCATTAACCCTAATAGAGACAGGTGACTGTACTCATCACCCCTGTACACTCCCCTGCAGTCATATCATTAACCCTAATTGAGACAGTTGACTGTACTCATCAGCCTGTTCACTCCCCCTGCAGTCATATCATTAACCCCTAATAGAGACAGGTGACTGTACTCATCACCCCCTGTACACACTCCCCCCTGCAGTCATATCATTAACCCTAATAGAGACAGGTGACTGTACTCATCACCCATGTACCCTCCCCCTGCAGTCATATCATTAACCCTAATAGAGACAGGTGACTGTACTCATCACCCCTGTACACTCCCCCTGCAGCCATATCATTAACCCTAATAGAGACAGGTGACTGTACTCATCACCCCTGTGCACTCCCCCTGCAGTCAAATCATTAACCCCTAATAGAGACAGGTGACTGTACTCATCACCCTGTACACTCCCCTGCAGTCATATCATTAAACCCTAATAGAGACAGGTGACTGTACTCATCACCCCTGTACACTCCCCCTGCAGTCATATCATTAACCCTAATAGAGACAGGTGACTGTACTCATCATCCATGTACACTCCCCCTGCAGTCATATCATTAACCCCTAATAGAGACAGGTGACTGTACTCATCACCCTGTACACTCCCCCTGCAGTCATATCATTAACCCTAATAGAGACAGGTGACTGTACTCATCAGCCCTGTACACTCCCCTGCAGTCATATCATTAACCCTCATAGACACAGGTGACTCCATTCATCACCCCTGTACACTCCCCCTGCAGTCATATCATTAACCCTAATAGAGACAGGTGACTGTACTCATCACCCCTGTACACTCCCCCTGCAGTCATATCATTAACCCTAATAGAGACAGGTGACTGTACTCATCACCCCTGCACACTCCCCCCCAGTCATATCATTAACCCTAATAGAGACAGGTGACTGTACTCATCACCCCTGTACACCCCCCTGCAGTCATATCATTAACCCTAATAGAGACAGGTGACTCAACTCATCACCCATCTACCCTCCCCTGCAGTCATATCATTAACCCTAATAGAGACAGGTGACTCAACTCATCACCCCTGTTCACTCCCCTGCAGTCATATCATTAACCCTAAGAGAGACACAGGTGACTGTAACTCATCACCCATCTACCCCCCCCCTGCAGTCATATCATTAACCCTAATAGAGACAGGTGACTGTACTCATCACCCCTGTGCACTCCCCCTGCAGTCATATCATTAATAATCATAGAGACAGTCGACTATACTCATCACCCCTGCACACTCCCCCTGCAGTCATATCATTAACCCTAATAGAGACAGGTGACTCAACTCATCACCCTGTTCACTCCCCCTGCAGTCATATCATTAACCCTAATAGAGACAGGTGACTGTACTCATCACCCCTGTGCACTCCCCCTGCAGTCATATCATTAACCCTAATAGAGACAGGTGACTGTACTCATCACCCCTGTACCTCCCCTGCAGTCATATCATTAACCCTAATAGAGACAGGTGACTGTACTCATCACCCCTGTACACTCCCCCTGCAGCCATATCATTAACCCTAATAGAGACAGGTGACTGTACTCATCACCCCTGTACACTCCCCCTGCAGCCATATCATTAACCCCCTAATAGAGACAGGTGACTGTACTCATCAGCCCTGTACACTCCCCTGCAGTCATATCATTAACCCTAATAGAGACAGGTGACTGTACTCATCACCCCTGTACACTCCCCTGCAGTCATATCATTAACCCTAATAGAGACAGGTGACTGTACTCATCACCCCCTGTACACTCCCCTGCAGTCATATCATTAACCCCTAATAGAGACAGGTGACTGTACTCATCCCCTGTACACTCCCCTGCAGTCATATCATTAACCCCTAATAGAGACAGGTGACTGTACTCATCACCCATGTTCACTCTTCCCTGCAGTCATATCATTAACCCTAATAGAGACAGGTGACTGTACTCATCACCCCTGTACACTCCCCTGCAGTCATATCATTAACCCTAATAGAGACAGGTGACTGTACTCATCACCCCTGTTCACTCCTCCTGCAGTCATATCATTAACCCTAATAGAGACAGGTGACTCAACTCATCACCCATCTACGCTCCCGCTGCAGTCATATCATTAAGCCTCATAGAGACAGGTGACACAACTCATCACCCCTGTGCACTCTCCCTGCTGTCATATCATTAACCCTAATAAAGACAGGTGACTGTACTCATCACCCCTGTACACTCCCCCTGCAGCCATATCATTAACCCTAATAGAGACAGGTGACTGTACTCATCACCCCTGTGCACTCCCCTGCAGTCATATCATTAACCCTATAGAGACAGGTGACTGTACTCATCACCCCTGTACACCCCCCCCCAGCAGTCATATCATTAACCCTAATAGAGACAGGTGACTGTACTCATCCCTCTACACTCCCCCTGCAGTCATATCATTAACCCTAATAGAGACAGGTGACTGTACTCATCACCCCTGTACACCCCCTGCAGCCATATCATTAACCCTAATAGAGACAGGTGACTGTACGCATCACCCCTGTACACTCCCCCCTGCAGCCATATCATTAACCCTAATAGAGACAGGTGACTGTACTCATCACCCCTGTACACTCCCCTGCAGTCATATCATTAACCCTAATAGAGACAGGTGACTGTACTCATCACCCCTGTACACTCCCCCTGCAGTCATATCATTAACCCTAATAGAGACAGGTGACTGTACTCATCACCCCTGTACACTCCCCCTGCAGTCATATCATCATTAACCCATAGAGACAGGTGACTGTACGCATCACCCCTGTACACTCCCCCCTGCAGTCATATCATTAACCCTAATAGAGACAGGTGACTGTACTCATCACCCATGTACACTCCCCTGCAGTCATATCATTAACCCTAATAGAGACAGGTGACTGTACTCATCACCCCTGTTCACCCCCTGCAGTCATATCATTAACCCCTAATAGAGACAGGTGACTGTACTCATCACCCCTGTACACTCCCCTGCAGTCATATCATTAACCCTAATAGAGACAGGTGACTGTACGCATCACCCCTGTACACTCCCCCCTGCAGCCATATCATTAACCCTAATAGAGACAGGTGACTGTACTCATCACCCCTGTACACTCCCCCCTGCAGTCATATCATTAACCCTAATAGAGACAGGTGACTGTACTCATCACCCCTGTACACTCCCCCTGCAGCCATATCATTAACCCTAATAGAGACAGGTGACTGTACTCATCACCCCCCTGTACACTCCCCTGCAGTCATATCATTAACCCTAATAGAGACAGGTGACTGTACTCATCACCCCTGTGACTGTACTCCCCCCCCCTGCAGTCATATCATTAACCCTAATAGAGACAGGTGACTCCAACTCATCACCCCTGTACACTCCCCTGCAGCCATATCATTAACCCTAATAGAGACAGGTGACTGTACGCATCAACCCTGTACACTCCCCCTGCAGCCATATCATTAACCCTAATAGACACAGGTGACTGTACGCATCACCCCTGTACACTCCCCCTGCAGCCATATCATTAACCCTCATAGAGACAGGTGACTGTACGCATCACCCCCTGTACACTCCCCTGCAGTCATATCATTAACCCTAATAGAGACAGGTGACTGTACTCATCACCCTGTACACTCCCCCTGCAGTCATATCATTAACCCTAATAGAGACAGGTGACTGTACTCATCACCCCTGCACACTTCCCCCTGCAGTCATATCATTAACCCTAATAGAGACAGGTGACTGTACTCATCACCCCTGTACACTCCCCCTGCAGTCATTTCACTAACCCTAATAGAGACAGGTGACTCAACTCATCACCCATCTACCCTCCCCTGCTGCAGTCATATCATTAACCCTAATAAAGACAGGTGACTGTACTCATCACCCCTGTACACTCCCTGCAGTCATATCATTAACCCTAATAGAGACAGGTGACTGTACTCATCACCCCTGTACACCCCCCTGCAGCCATATCATTAACCCTAATAGAGACAGGTGACTGTACGCATCACCCCTGTACACTCCCCTGCAGTCATATCATTAACCCTAATAGAGACAGGTGACTGTACTCATCACCCATGCTACCTCCCCCCTGCAGTCATATCATTAACCCTAATAGAGACAGGTGACTGTAACTCATCACCCATCTACCCTCCCCCTGCAGTCATATCATTAACCCTAATAGAGACAGGTGACTGTACTCATCACCCTGTACACTCCCCTGCAGTCATATCATTAACCCCAATAGAGACAGGTGACTGTACGCATCACCCCTGTTCACTCCCCCTGCAGTCATATCATTAACCCTAATAGAGACAGGTGACTGTACTCATCACCCCTGTTCACTCCCCCTGCAGTCATATCATTAACCCTAATAGAGACAGGTGACTCAACTCATCACCCATCTACACTCCCCTGCAGTCATATCATTAACCCCTATAGAGAGACAGGTGACTGTACTCATCACCCCTGTGCACTCCCCCTGCAGTCATATCATTAACCCTAATAGAGACAGGTGACTGTACTCATCACCCCTGTACACTCCCCTGCAGTCATATCATTAACCCTAATAGAGACAGGTGACTGTACTCATCACCCCTGTGCACATCCCCCTGCAGTCATATCATTAACCCTAATAGAGACAGGTGACTGTACTCATCACCCTGTACACTCCCCCCTGCAGTCATATCATTAACCCTAATAGAGACAGGTGACTGTACTCATCACCCCTGTGCACTCCCCCTGCAGTCATATCATTAACCCTAATAGAGACAGGTGACTGTACTCATCACCCCTTCACTCCCCTGCAGTCATATCATTAACCCTAATAGAGACAGGTGACTGTACTCATCACCCCTGTGCACTCCTTCCCCTGCAGTCATATCATTAACCCTAATAGAGACAGGTGACTCAACTCATCACCCATCTACCCTCCCCCTGCAGTCATATCATTAACCCTAATAGAGACAGGTGACTGTACTCATCACCCCTGTTCACTCCCCCTGCAGTCATATCATTAACCCTAATAGAGACAGGTGACTGTACTCATCACCCCTGTTCACTCCCCTGCAGTCATATCATTAACCCTAATAGAGACAGGTGACTGTACTCATCACCCCTGTACACTCCCCTGCAGTCATATCATTAACCCTAATAGAGACAGGTGACTGTACTCATCACCCCCTGTACACTCCCCCTGCAGTCATATCATTAACCCTAATAGAGACAGGTGACTCCAACTCATCACCCATCTACCCTCCCCCCTGCAGTCATATCATTAACCCTAATAGACAGGTGACTGTACTCATCACCCTGTACCACTCCCCTGCAGTCATATCATTAACCCTAATAGAGACAGGTGACTGTACTCATCAGCCCTGTACACTCCCCCTGCAGTCATATCATTAACCCTAATAGAGACAGGTGACTGTACTCATCACCCCTGTACACTCCCCCTGCAGTCATATCATTAACCCTAATAGAGACAGGTGACTGTACTCATCAGCCCTGTACACTCCCCTGCAGTCATATCATTAACCCTCATAGAGACAGGTGACTGTACTCATCACCCCTGTACCTCCCCTGCAGTCATATCATTAACCCTAATAGAGACAGGTGACTGTACTCATCACCCCTGTACACTCCCCCCTGCAGTCATTATCATTAACCCTAATAGAGACAGGTGACTGTACTCATCACCCATCTACCCCCCTGCAGTCATATCATTAACCCCTATAAAGACAGGTGACTGTGACTGTACTCATCACCCCTGTTCACTCCCCCTGCAGTCATATCATTAACCCAAAGAGAGACAGGTGACTCAACTCATCACCCATCTACCCTCCCCCATGCAGTCATATCATTAACCCTTATAGAGACAGGTGACTGTACTCATCACCCTGTGCACTCCCCTGCAGTCATATCATTATTAACCCTAATAGAGACAGGTGACTGTACTCATCACCCCTGTTCATTCCTCCTGCAGTCATATCATTAACCCTAATAGAGACAGGTGACTGTACTCATCACCCTGTACACTCCCCTGCAGTCATATCATTAACCCTAATAGAGACAGGTGACTGTACTCATCACCCATCTACACCCTCAGGCTGCAGTCATATCATTAACCCTAATAGAGACAGGTGACTGTACTCATCACCCCTGTGCACTCCCCTGCAGTCATATCATTAACCCTAATAGAGACAGGTGACTGTACTCATCACCCCTGTACACCCCTGCAGCCATATCATTAACCCCTAATAGAGACAGGTGACTGTACTCATCACCCCTGTACACTCCCCTGCAGTCATATCATTAACCCCATAGAGACAGGTGACTGTACGCATCACCCCTGTACACTCCCCCTGCAGCCATATCATTAACCCTAATAGAGACAGGTGACTGTACGCATCACCCCTGTACACTCCCCCTGCAGTCATATCATTAACCCTAATAGAGACAGGTGACTGTACTCATCACCCTGTTCACTCCCCCTGCAGTCATATCATTAACCCTAATAGAGACAGGTGACTGTACTCATCACCCCTGTACACTCCCCCTGCAGTCATATCATTAACCCTAATAGAGACAGGTGACTGTACTCATCACCCATCTACACAGTCATATCCCCCTGCAGTCATTTCACTCATCACCCCTCTACACTCCCCCCTGCAGTCAATCATTAACCCTAATAGAGACAGGTGACTCAACTCATCACCCCTGTACACTCCCCCTGCAGTCATATCATTAACCCTAATAGAGACAGGTGACTGTACTCATCACCCCTGTACACTCCCCTGCAGTCATATCATTAACCCTAATAGAGACAGGTGACTGTACTCATCACCCCTGTTCACTCCCCTGCAGTCATATCATTAACCCTAATAGAGACAGGTGACTGTACTCATCACCCCTGTACACTCCCCTGCAGTCATATCATTAACCCCTAATAGAGACAGGTGACTCAACTCATCACCCATCTACCCTCCCCCCCTGCAGTCATATCATTAACCCTTATAGAGACAGGTGACTGTACTCATCACCCCTGCACACTCCCCTGCAGTCATATCATTAACCCTAATAGAGACAGGTGACTGTACGCATCACCCCTGTACACTCCCCCCTGCAGCCATATCATTAACCCTAATAGAGACAGGTGACTGTACTCATCACCCCTGTACACTCCCCTGCAGTCATATCATTAAAACCTAATAGAGACAGGTGACTGTACTCATCACCCCTGTACACTCCCCCTGCAGTCATATCATTAACCCTAATAGAGACAGGTGACTCCACTCATCACCCATGTACACTCCCCCTGCAGTCATATCATTAACCCTAATAGAGACAGGTGACTGTACTCATCACCCCTGTACACTCCCCCTGCAGTCATATCATTAACCCTAATAGAGACAGGTGACTGTACTCATCACCCCTGTACACTCCCCTGCAGTCAGATCATTAACCCTCATAGAGACAGGTGACTGTACTCATCACCCATGTACACTCCCCCTGCAGCCATATCATTAACCCTAATAGAGACAGGTGACTGTACTCATCACCCCTGTACACTCCCCTGCAGTCATATCATTAACCCTCATAGAGACACAGGTGACTGTACTCATCACCCCTGTACACTCCCCCTGCAGTCATATCATTAACCCTAATAGAGACAGGTGACTGTACTCATCACCCCTGTACACTCCCCTGCAGTCATATCATTAACCCTAATAGAGACAGGTGACTCAACTCATCACCCATCTACCCTCCCCCTGCAGTCATATCATTAACCCTAATAAAGACAGGTGACTGTACTCATCACCCCTGTTCACTCCCCCTGCAGTCATATCATTAACCCTAATAGAGACAGGTGACTGTACTCATCACCCATCTACCCTCCCCAGTCAGTCATTAACCCTTAACCCAGGTGACTATCATCAGCAGTCACTGTACTCATCATCACCCCTTAACTCCCCCTGCAGTCATATCATTAACCCTAATAGAGACAGGTGACTGTACTCATCACCCCTGTACACTCCCCTGCAGTCATATCATTAACCCTAATAGAGACAGGTGACTGTACTCATCACCCCTGTGCACTCCCCTGCAGTCATATCATTAACCCTAATAGAGACAGGTGACTGTACTCATCACCCCTGTGCACTCCCCCTGCAGTCATATCATTAACCCTAATAGCGATAGGTGACTCAACTCATCACCCCTGCACACTCCTCCTGCAGTCATATCATTAACCCTAATAGAGACAGGTGACTCAACTCATCACCCATCTACCCTCACGCTGCAGTCATATCATTAAGCCTAATAGAGACAGGAGACACAACTCATCACCCCTGTGCACTCTCCCTGCTGTCATATCATTAACCCTAATAAAGACAGGTGACTGTACTGTATCATCATTATCACCCTGTACCCCCTAGTCATATCATTAACCCTAATAGAGACAGGTGACTGTACTCATCACAACCTGTACACTCCCCCTGCAGTCATATCATTAACCCTAATAGAGACAGGTGACTGTACTCATCACCCTGTACACTCCCCTGCAGTCATATCATTAACCCTAATAGAGACAGGTGACTGTACTCATCACCCCTGCACACTCCCCCTGCAGTCATATCATTAACCCTAATAGAGACAGGTGACTGTACTCATCACCCCTGTACACTCCCCCTGCAGTCATTTCACTAACCCTAATAGAGACAGGTGACTCAACTCATCACCCATCTACCCTCCCCCTGCAGTCATTTCACTAACCCTAATAGCGATAGGTGACTCAACTCATCACCCCTGTTCACTCCTCCTGCAGTCATATCATTAACCCTAATAGAGACAGGTGACTGTACTCATCACCCCTGTTCACTCCTCCTGCAGTCATATCATTAACCCTAATAGAGACAGGTGACTCAACTCATCACCCATCTACGCTCCCGCTGCAGTCATATCATTAAGCCTAATAGAGACAGGTGACACAACTCATCACCCCTGTGCACTCTCCCTGCTGTCATATCATTAACCCTAATAAAGACAGGTGACTGTACTCATCACCCCTGTACACTCCCCTGCAGCCATATCATTAACCCTAATAGAGACAGGTGACTGTACTCATCACCCCTGTGCACTCCCCTGCAGTCATATCATTAACCCTAATAGAGACAGGTGACTGTACTCATCACCCCTGTACACTCCCCCTGCAGTCATATCATTAACCCTAATAGAGACAGGTGACTCACCCATCTACCCTCCCCCTGCATTCATATCATTAACCCTAATAGAGACAGGTGACTGTACTCATCACCCCTGTACACTCCCCCTGCAGTCATATCATTAACCCTAATAGAGACAGGTGACTGTACTCATCACCCCTGTACACTCCCCTGCAGTCATATCATTAACCCTAATAGAGACAGGTGACTCAACTCATCACCCATCTACCCTCCCCCTGCAGTCATATCATTAACCCTTATAAGGACAGGTGACTGTACTCATCACCTCTATGCACTCCCCCTGCTGTCATATCATTAACCCTAATAGAGACAGGTGACTGTACTCATCACCCCTGTGCACTCCCCCTGCAGTCAAATCATTAACCCTAATAGAGACAGGTGACTGTACTCATCACCCCTGTACACTCCCCCTGCAGTCATATCTTTAAACCTAATAGAGACAGGTGACTGTACTTATCACCCCTGTACACTCCCCCTGCAGTCATATCATTAACCCTAATAGACACAGGTGACTCCAATCATCATCCATGTACACTCCCCCTGCAGTCGTATCATTAACCCAAATAGAGACAGGTGACTGTACTCATCAACCCTGTACACTCCCCCTGCAGTCATATCATTAACCCTAATAGAGACAGGTGACTGTACTCATCACCCCTGTACACTCCCCTGCAGTCAGATCATTAACCCTCATAGACACAGGTGACTCCATTCATCACCCCTGTACACTCCCCCTGCAGTCATATCATTAACCCTAATAGAGACAGGTGACTGTACTCATCACCCCTGTACACTCCCCCTGCAGTCATATCATTAACCCTAATAGAGACAGGTGACTGTACTCATCACCCCTGTGCACTCCCCCCTGCAGTCATATCATTAACCCTAATAGAGACAGGTGACTGTACTCATCACCCCTGTTCACTCCCCCTGCAGTCATATCATTAACCCTAATAGAGACAGGTGACTCAACTCATCACCCATCTACCCTCCCCTGCAGTCATATCATTAACCCTAATAGAGACAGGTGACTGTACTCATCACCCCTGTACACTCCCCTGCAGTCATATCATTAACCCTAATAGAGACAGGTGACTGTACTCATCACCCCTGTGCACTCCCCTGCAGTCATATCATTAACCCTAATAGAGACAGGTGACTGTACTCATCACCCCTGTGCACTCCCCTGCAGTCATATCATTAACCCTAATAGAGACAGGTGACTGTACTCATCACCCCTGTTCACTCCCCCCTGCAGTCATATCATTAACCCTAATAGAGACAGGTGACTCAACTCATCACCCATCTACCCTCACCCCTGCAGTCATATCATTAACCCCTAATAGAGACAGGTGACTGTACTCATCACCCTGTGCACTCCCCCTGCAGTCATATCATTAACCCCTAATAGAGACAGGTGACTGTACTCATCACCCCTGTACTCTCCCCTGCAGTCATATCATTAACCCTAATAGAGAGACAGGTGACTGTACTCATCACCCCTGTACACCCCCCTGCAGTCATATCATTAACCCTGATAGAGACAGGTGACTGTACTCATCACCCCTCACCCCTGTACAGTCATTTCATTAACCCTGCAGTCATTGACTCATTAACCCCCTGATAGAGACAGGTGACTGTGACTCATCATCCCTGTACACTCCCCTGCAGTCATATCATTAACCCTAATAGAGACAGGTGACTGTACTCATCACCCTGTACACTCCCCCTGCAGCCATATCATTAACCCTAATAGAGACAGGTGACTGTACTCATCACCCCTGTACACTCCCCCTGCAGCCATATCATTAACCCTAATAGAGACAGGTGACTGTACTCATCACCCCTGTACACTCCCCTGCAGTCATATCATTAACCCTAATAGAGACAGGTGACTGTACTCATCAGCCCTGTACACTCCCCTGCAGTCATATCATTAACCCTAATAGAGACAGGTGACTCCATTCATCACCCATGTACCTCCCCCTGCAGTCATATCATTAACCCTAATAGAGACAGGTGACTGTACTCATCCCACCCCTGTACACTCCCTCCTGCAGTCATATCATTAACCCTAATAGAGACAGGTGACTGTACTCATCACCCCTGCACACTCCCCTGCAGTCATATCATTAACCCTAATAGAGACAGGTGACTGTACTCATCACCCCTGTACACTCCCCCTGCAGCCATATCATTAACCCTAATAGAGACAGGTGACTGTACTCATCACCCCTGTACACTCCCCCTGCAGCCATATCATTAACCCTAATAGAGACAGGTGACTGTACTCATCACCCCTGTGCACTCTCCCCCTGCAGTCATATCATTAACCCTAATAGAGACAGGTGACTGTACTCATCACCCCTGTACACTCCCCTGCAGTCATATCATTAACCCTAATAGAGACAGGTGACTGTACTCATCACCCCTGTTCACTCCCCTGCAGTCATATCATTAACCCCTAATAGAGACAGGTGACTCAACTCATCACCCATCTACCTCCCCCTGCAGTCATATCATTAACCCTAATAGAGACAGGTGACTGTACTCATCACCCCTGTGCACTCTCCTGCAGTCATATCATTAACCCCTAATAGAGACAGGTGACTGTACTCATCACCCCTGTACACTCCCCCTGCAGTCATATCATTAACCCTATAAGAGACAGGTGACTGTACTCATCACCCCTGTACACTCCCCTGCAGTCATATCATTAACCCTAATAGAGACAGGTGACTGTACAACTCATCACCCATCTACACCCCCCTGCATATCATTAACCCTAACCCTAGAGAGAGACAGGTGACTGCCACTCATCACCCCCTGTGCACTCCCCTGCAGTCATATCATTAACCCTAATAGAGACAGGTGACTGTACTCATCACCCCTGTACACTCCCCTGCAGTCATATCATTAACCCTAATAGAGACAGGTGACTGTACTCATCACCCCTGTTCACTCCTCCTGCAGTCATATCATTAACCCTAATAGAGACAGGTGACTGTACTCATCACCCATGTACACTCCCCTGCAGTCATATCATTAACCCTAATAGAGACAGGTGACTGTAACTCATCACCCCTGTACCCTCCCTCCCCATGCAGTCATATCATTAACCCCTAATAGAGACAGGTGACTGTACTCATCACCCCTGTACACTCCCCCTGCAGCCATATCATTAACCCTAATAGAGACAGGTGACTGTACTCATCACCCCTGTGCACTCCCCTGCAGTCATATCATTAACCCTAATAGAGACAGGCGACTGTACTC
>JAFJMP010000130.1:0-46414 GCA_029692085.1 Gymnothorax javanicus | reverse complement strand
CCAAGGTGATCTGCAAACTGTGCAAAGCTAGAGTAAGCAAGGCAAGGATATTAATCACCTGTCAACATCTGCCCTGCATTATCACTTGAGTTATAAGCATCCCACCCTGAAAATGACTCAAACTACCCCATATACTGCTTCAATCACTACTAAACCCCGAAATGCCTCATCAAAAAAGTTTAAATATTTGTCCTTTTAAAATATAATTGGCACTTTTCCATTTGGTAACTGATTGTTTATTCTCCTCAAGATAGTGGTTTCGGAATTTCAGTAATTTTAGATTTCTTTGTGGTTAAAATCCAATTATTAATTCACTTATTTACAGGATTTTTATTTTGTGGTAAGGGTATTTACATTGTATTTCAGTTTTTTTTTTTTTGTATTTATTTGTAATTTGTTAAGCATGTAAATTGGGTGACATGTTATCTTATAAATGAAAGACAATGGTAAAAACAATGCTACCCGATTTCTTTCATAAGTGTATGTAAATAGCCGATGGAGGGGGGCGCCATATAAAATCTCTCCTAGGGTGCCACATTAGGTAGGGCCGGCTCTGGGCCTTGCACTAATAATGTAAAAATAACCGAGATTGCGTCAGCTTATTCTTATTCGAAAATATGAATACTCTGAACAGATGATTTTTATCAATCCTAGCTGGAAACATTAAAAATGATTGGCAGGATTGGAAACGGCCACCGCATTTTCAAATGAAGGACACGAAGATTTTGTGTCCTGGAGCTGGTTTCAGGGACTGTACCAACTACTATACCGGAAATTCTTTCACTGAGTTTGACGCAGAATTGTTCTTTTAGAGTCGTATCTATTTTTGTCTCCGAAAAACGACAATGTTGAGGTCTGGAAAAAGGCCAGCAGAGGGCAGAATCGATCCGCAAATGATCCATATTTAAAGGAATAGTTCACCCAAAAATGAAATTCAGTCATTATTGACTTACCCTCATGCTGATGAGAAGTCCGGTGTAGTTTTTTATTCCTCAAAGTGCAGCCGGAGATTCAGGGGGTTTTCCTCCTGCACCGCAAATCCATATAACGAGCGTCTATGGTTACCGAAAAGAAAAGGTCCATAAAACTACACAAAAACTTTTTAATATTCCTCCATACTGCTCGTCCGTTGCAATCCAAGTGTCCTGAAGGGGTTACATCCAGAGTTTACCCGAAACGACGTCATTTAGAACAGTTTTATAGCCTATTATTCACTCTAGTGTGTTCGCCTGGAGGCGCGCTCGCGCGTTCACGCGGTTCTCCCGAGCAGCGGCGTTCACTATGGTACCCGCGCCAGACAACGTTCAACGAGAATCGCGGAAGACACCACCTTGTGTTTACATCCTGCTGAGAGCGACACGAGCAGCACACAAACACAAGAGGGCTCTGCCTGCATGTGATTTGAACCTTTGAAAGGAAAAAAGAAAAATGTCCGAGGACTTCAATGTCGAGAAGAGCACGAGTTTTTTGCTGAGCCTTTTCTCTTTGAGCCGGAATACACGGACGAGGAACTCAGACAGATAGATGAAGCAGCCGCACCTCGACCAGAGCCACAACCAGCGGCGGACTACAGACCTAGGGCATCGGAAACATGGTGGTGTAAATGTCGAAAATGTAAAGCTATGCAAACCGAAGAGTAGAGCCTTTGCTGTTTAGATTGGGATTTGTTGATGCCGCTCCTGGAGGATCTCAATATCTCCGTTGATGAAACTGAGAGCACTGCCCAAAGTCAACGTATTACCGAAAACCCGGATTATCCACCATTACTGACCTGTGGGGTTCTCGAGATGTTTTTCCACGTAACTAAAATCAGCTGGAAAAAGAGGCCAAGACCCGTAGGACCAAACGGCACGCTCTCTGTAGAGTAAGTTCCATTGTACAGTATGCGTTATACGTCTTTTGTTTTGATGCAACCCGATTTACAATATTTTCGTATTTTGTGCTGTGCCCAGTGCTAAACTATTTCTTTATTTACTTTTTCCACTGTCAGTGCAGGTTGGTGGCATACCGGGTGGTATTGGAGTGGGTCCTGAAAGGCGAGAGACTCGGCAAGGACAATAGAAAAGTTTTACCAGCCTGTGTTGTTACAAGCATCCGTGACGGCTACCATTCTCTAGATGGATTGTATACTGGATTCAAGGAGGCAGAAGAGGCTTTTGAACGGATCTGAAGACAATCTAAAGACATTCTCACTGACTCATTTTTATATTACCTCATAGTATTTCATCTGGGACTTTTTCCAATACATCACAAAAAAGCACTGCCACATTATGAATAATAACAGGCATGGAAACTATGCTGCTGCACATCTATATTTTTATTAGAAACGATATCGCTAAAGAATAAAGAAAATGTGTAAAATGGAAGATATTTTACAATGTTTATTGTAATTGTTAACGTTTGTTAGTATTGTGTGGTTTGTACAATAAAACAACAGTAACCAACCACAAAACTAAGTTGCATTTACTTCTCACTCCAAGGGATACCATATTGCAGGTGTTATAAAATTGGATAAATACTAAAATGATTACTATAAATAAGTCAATATTTGGCTCAGAATCACAAGCACACATTTTGCATGACTTGCAAAGCTGCTCCTTTGACTGGAGATTTATCTTAGACCTGGACACTAACTGCTATACAGACATGCTACCCACAGATAAATGCAGTGTTTTATTTATGTACAGATATAAGGGCCTCATTTTCAAATGGTAGCTGACTAGTAGGGTCCATAAGCCTATATGCCATAAGCAGGACTTTTCTGGTGGCTTAGTAATGGACAATGAGGACCTTTACAGTTTTTTTTTCTCACAAACTTTATTCTTTTCACACAAACTTTATTTTTTAATAGAAATTTAAACAAACGTCACCTCATTTGGAAAACAACTAAAAATGAGATAATTGCAAAAATAAAAAAGGCAAAAATAAGCATGGCATGTTTGTGTTTGTCTGACCTGACATTTCACATGTTGATGCAGAAACCAATTGTGCATCCCTCATACTAACTGCTAAACCGTGAAGCATGTTTTAGTATGGCTTCCTCTTTTGCAGGTTTTAGTTTTTGGGCTATGTTTTTTGGTAGTGGGGGAATAGAAACATGTGACTGTGGGTCTTTCAACTTGATCTTGGGGTCCAGGCGTCTCTGCAGAACTTGCACCACCATATTTTGCCGGAATGTTAGTGTAGTTGGCACATAGATCTTTTTGGCGACCCACTCTTTGGTTTGTTTTGGGTAAACCACATTAAATTGCAGTTTTCCTGAAAAACAAAAGAAAAAAATTGGACACATAGAAAACGTTAATGATACAACATATACATAATATCGACCATTCAAAATATTTACCAATTTTACGTTGCAAGGAAGGAACAAAGAAATTATATCCACATAATTATAAACCATGCACTTGTAATTTGGAAAAAACAATGTTAAATTACTTTTGTGGGTAATGTCTCTTCAATTGTGTAATACTCGAATTTAGACCACAAATTACTATATATATCATGCAGACTGATGTCTTGGTGCAGCGGGCCTGATTTGTTTAGGCTCACATAAAACAGGTGTGCCTCTCATCAAAGGTTACACGTAATGTGTTGTTTTTGCCATTAGAAGTCAATAAGAGGACATGAATTAATATATGACAGTGAGCAATTAACAAAAGCCCACCAGGTTTGTAAAGAGGGGCAAAAAACAAAAAAAAAATGTAGATGGAAACGCTATTTTCCGAATAAATCTGCTACTGTATCGTGACGGTGTTTTGATGCCGTCGTTGCCTTCTGATAATGGTTTGCTATGTTGCTAATAGCTGGCACATAAGCACGTACAACTTGTGCAATTATCATCATTTGTTGGTAGACGCGATCCATTTTGGCTGACTAGCTAAATTAGTCGGTTAACACATTACTTTTGGTCACTTGAAGGTTCTGCGATTCAGTGCGAAAATGAATGGAAGCAGCTTAAAATGTCAGAAATCTATTCGATACACCAATTTGATCGCATAACAGCGTGTGACGTCTCTTCGCAATACTTTTTATTCGCTTTAATGCCATTAGATGGAAACGCATTTTCACCTGCTTTTTTCGCATGAATATTTTTGGCGAACTTCAGATAGTTCGATTGACAAGTGGATGGAAACATAGCTAGTGATGTTATCTTTCCCCAATCATTATAACACTCACATGCAACCCCCAGGTGTTATTTCACAGTCCTTAAGCAAAATGAACAGAACTAAAAGACTCGTGATAATAGTCAAAAATCATGTGAAAATGCATATTCACTGTGTCAGAAACAAGGACAAAACTCCATAATAGTCCAAAACGATGTGGAAATGCAGTTTTTGGTCAAGTAACATCAAACATCCTGTAACATTACCACGTTTGTGAAAAGGGTATATAAATATACGAACAAATAAGTTATATAGTAAAAGGTCTGTAAAGTACATACCTCTGTCCTTAGTTGTAACACGGTCGGCACAGCTGTAGTCTTCAACGAAGGTCTTCGTTTAGAAACGTTAAACGCAGTGTCTACGTGTCCGAAAGTCGGACAGGGTTTTAATATAAACGACAGTCGGATGGTTTCGATATACGCAGTGTCTACGTGTCGAAAGTCGGACAGGGTTTTAATATAACTCCGTGTCCGACAGTCGATTATTATTTTTAATTTCTTAAAATCTACTGAATCTTTTAGATATTAAACGTGAATGTTTTCATCAGAGGGCTCAGTTCTTCAAGATGAGAACCGAGAATTTCAATCAATGTTTCTGTTTAAGCTCTGCTCAATAAAGTGAGTCGACATTGGCGCGGGACTTTTGCATTTATGATTTAATTTAGCGACTGTCGAACAGAGATCCTAAAATACTCCGTGTCCGAAAGTCATAAAAGTTTTAATTTTTCGAGTATTCCAGCAATTATTAGACGTACAAACTTGGCCATGTTTGTGTTCGACCTTCACAAAATGCAAATTGACAGCTATCGACTTTTCTTGGTTTTTTTTATTCGTCTGTTTTCTTCCGTTGAAGATAGACAACAGTCTTTATTCGGTCTCTCTTTTGAAAATTAGTCAGATGGATGGAACAGATTCACGCTTTATTTCCACACCAGAGATAAAATGGTGCTCGTAGTCAGTGAGCAAATCAATTCCATGACCATTGACATTGGCCGCGTTTCCCAGTTAAGTGCGTTCTTAAGGAGATAAGAAGGGTCCAAAGAAGAGTTCAGCAAAGAGGGAGCCTTAAGATAAGAGTGTTTCCCAGATGCGTTCTTAGTGCCCTTCTTAACAAGTGTCTTTGTGCCCTTCTTAACTGCCCTCTTAACTGGAGCTCAACTGATCAATCGATGTCAGAGTAACCGATTGTTCCACATACTTACGTGCACATAATTGAAGTTTTGATGTAATAAGTGGCGTATAATGTTAAAAATGAACGTGCGTAATGCCATTGCGCACGCAGCAGAATGTCTGAAAACAAACGGACGCAAATAAAGACCAATAACACAGATAAGAAATCAGAAAAATAAGAATGAAAACATAAAACAAAATCATAACATTACATGAGTGAAATATAACATTACACGATACTGTACCTCATGTAATGTCATATTATTTCATTTTATGTTTTCATTCTTATTTTTCTGATATAATTCTGCATATAATTATGCAGTTTACTTTGTTACTCTTAGGGATAGCAGCAAAGGTTATAGGCTTTGCTGCTATCCCTAAGAGTAACAGCTGATATGATGCTTGCCGCACTGCATGGTGGCAGGGGGCTTATTTTATTTAGTGTTTTTTTTATTATTTGTTGGTGGTGGTGGTGTTTGGGGGGGTGGGTGGTGTACAAGTGCTCAGTGGACTGGTTGGTGACTGCAAGGTGAAAGGGTGGGGAAGTGGGGATGTCCGAAATCAGAACAGGTTGATGAGCTCCTGCCTGACCTGGAGACCGGCTTGGTGGAGAGCTGCTCGGGGCTCATGGTGGGGTGGTGGTGGGTCATCATTGTTCTCCAGGAAATATTAGGGAAAATATTAGAGAAATACGGTAAAATATTGCAACACATGGAACCATAGAAGAGAGATGTAAATTTTCCCTCATTTTAAATGCTTAATGGGTCGTAGAGTGCATGAAAGAAAGGGGGGGGATAAAATAAGGACGAACCACGCACTGCATCAATTGCTGGAAATATGTGGAAATATGTTGATGATACCACCGTGTCGATGTTGTGGTAAGGACAACCGTACTAATGCTCAGGGCATAGTACAGTGCCTGACAAAAGTCTTGTCGCATAAGGACACAGTAACTAAAAATAGCATATAACTTTATTTCTAACCAATCAATTGTTACAATAAATGGTCCATTTTAATGTCAAGGGCTTTCACATTAATAATTTGGTGCAAAAATGAAACTGTCAAAAAGTGTTCTGATGTTCACAGCTTGGCTAAGCCCATAACATCTGTTTTTGCTGGGACAAAAGTCTTGTCTTCTCTTCAGATGATGCAACAAATAACAGATTAGCTTAACCTATGACAAATACTGTAATTAACACATTCCCAGATGTGTATAGAAATAACCCCAGCACACCAGACTTTCATATGAGGTGCAACTAGACCTCTGACAACATACCAATGATTCAACCACAGACCAAAGTGCTGATCATCAAGAGCCTGAAGACTGAGTCTGCTGCTGAGGAGGCAGACATCTTTAATGTATCCAAATGTCAAGTGGAGGGGATGAGAAAAAGATTTGAAGAAACTGGTGACGTTCATGGCAAGTGCAGGTCAGACAGACCCCGGTATGACAACTGTTTGAAAGGACCGTTTGTTGCTTCAACTGTACAAGGCTAGCCCTTCTTCAACTACAGCGAAGCTACATGAGGAAATGTCACCAGAAATTCCGGTATCTACGAGAAGAGTTTGTCAAATTCTCTCTCAAAGTGGTTTTCATTGCCAAATTAGTACACAGAAGCCAGCATTAAACAGAAAACAAAAAATCTGCATTGCATTTGCCAAGGCCCACAGCTTGCAGAAAGGATTGATACTGGAAAAGTGGCCGAAAGTTTATTTTTCTGGTGAATCATCCATTGAACTGCATCCCAGTCGCCGTACAAGACCTGTTGGAACCCTCACGGACCCAAGATTCTCCCAGAAAACAATCATGTTTGGTGGAGGAAAAAATCATGGTTTGTTGTTTCATCCAGTATGGGGGTGTGAGAAAGATCTGCAGAGTGGATGGCAACATCAACAGCCTGAAATATCAAGAAGTTCTTGCTGCCCTACTTATACTGCTGCTCCTTCTCATACCTCTGCCTCCACATCACAGTTCCTGAAAGCGAAGAAGGTGAAGGTACTCCAGGATTGGCCAACCCAGTCACCTGACATGAACATTATTGAGCATTTCAGGGGTAAGATGAAGGAGGAGGCTTGGAGGATGAAACCGTAGAATCTTGATGAACTCTGGGAGTCCTGCAAGACTGCTTTCTTTGCCATTCCAGATGATTTCATCATCAAGTTATTTCAGTCATTGCCAAGACGTATGGATGCAGTCCTCCAAGCTCATGGGAGTCATACGCTTAATATTAATTTTTTTTCCAAGGCACCATGACTTTATGTTCTGATATTATAGTGGCATATTTGTGTATTCAAAATAAAGTGTATGTATAATTTCCACATTTTTTTTCAATGCGACAAGACTTTTGTCTCAGCAAAATCTGGCTTTTCTGTACTAATTAAATTATAAAACTTGATGAATGACACAAAACTCTATTTTGTTATATTTCGCATAATCTAGAGGGCTTTGCCTTTCATATAAGCCATTTTTTATTCCAATTGATCAACTACAAGTCAGGTTATGATTTGTTGTTCCTACAACTTGGATAAGTGACAAGACTTTTGTCGGGCACTGTAGATCAAGTAGCAAAACGGTCACAATGTAATAGATTCAAACTAAATAGTGACAAATGTAAAGAAATGTGAATCTCTTTTACAAAAAAGCAAGCCAGAGTTTGAGCCACTGCTAGTAAATGGCAAAGAGCTAGAGGCAGTCAGCTCAGCAAAATTACTAGGTGTAGTCATAGCGATAACTTATCCTGGAATTAACACATATCAGAAGTCACAAAGAAAGCTGCTAAGAGAGTACCAGAAATGGTGTAAACAGGGCCATAGATGATATTAATATGCTATTTCAAAAGGCAGCCATTAAAGCTGACCTTAAACAAAAAAAAGGAAGCCTGTTAAAAGGCAAAACACAGAAAAATGGTTTGATCAAGAGTGCAAGACGATCAGACAGGACCTGAGAAAAAATAGCAAATGGAAAACATCGGCAACCAAACAGCCCAGTCCTGCGCATTAGGTATAACGAAATTTTAAGCAAATACAAACATACAATTAGGAACAAAAAACAAAATTATACCCACATGAAACTTGAAGATATTGAGAATGCCATAAATCAGAATCAATTCTGGTGTATGTGGAACAAATTCAGCACAAAGCAACCACAAGCACTACCTATCCAAAATGGTGACATTTGGAGAGCACATTTGAAAATCTGTACAAAGACATACCAATAAATCAAATTAACTCAGATCAATGCATCATGAAAGAAAAACTCCAAACATTAGAGGAAACAATTAAAGACAACCAAAAAACCCGTTGATTTCCCAATTACTTGGGAAGAACTGATCACACAAACACTCTTCAGCCAAGGAAAGCTTGTGGTCCAGACAGCATAAAAAATGAAATGCTTAAATGCAGCACCCCACATATGCAAGGTGCAGTGTTGAAATTGTTCAACATCATACTACAGTCAGGACATTTTCCTGACATCTGGTGCAAACGGCTGATTTCCCCAGTTCATAAGAGTGGGGACAAATCGGACCCTAAAACTACCGTGGCATCTGTGTCAGCAGCTGCCTGGGTAAATTATTCTGTAGTTTTCTCAACAAAAGAATACTAGATTTCTTAGAACAACACTCTATTTTGAGTAAAAACCAAATTGGTTTCCTCCCAAAACACCGCACCACTGACCATGTATATACCCTTAGCACTTTAATTACAAACATGTACACCAAAATAAAAATGGTAAGATATTCACTTGCTTTATTGATTTCAAGAAAGCTTTTCGACACTATCTGGCATGAGGGGCTCTATTACAGACTTCTACATTGTGGTATAGGGGCAAAATATATGATCTGGTTAAATCAATGTATTTAGAAAATAGTTGTGCTGTTAAAATTGGAGACAAACGAACCAAATGCTTCACCCAGAGAAGAGGCGTCCGTCAGGGCTGCAATTTGAGTTCAACTCTGTTCAGTATCTATATAAATGAACTTGCTGTTCAGTTGGACCAATGTGCTGCTCCTGGCCTCTCCCTCCTAGATCGAGAGGTGAAGTGTCTGTTTTTATGCCGATGACCTTGTCCTACTGTCTCCTACTGAGCAAGGACTACAGCAACAGCTGGAAATAGTAGAAAAATATTGTCAAAACTGGGCCCTGGTAGAAAATATGAAGAAAACTAATATTATGATTTTTCAAAAATGCCCCAGATGCCAAGGAAATAAACACCAGTTCACCATAAATAACCAGATCATTGACCATAGTATGAGTTATACCTACCTCGGTCTAACCATAACAGCACCAGGAAGTTTCAACATGGCAGTGAATGCACTAAAAGAAAAAGCCCGAAGAGCTCTAAATGCAATTAAAAGAAAATTTTATAATTTCCAAATTCCTGTAAAAATCTGTCTTAAAATATTTGACAGTGTCATCCAGCCCATTGCGCTATATGGTAGTGAAGTTTTGGGTCCACTCAGTCATCATAGCTATACCCACTGGGACAAACATCCAACTGAATCTTTACACGCAGAAATCTGTAGATACATTTTACATGTAGACAGAAAAACACCAACAAACGCATGTAGAGCAGAATTAGGCAGATACCCGCTGATAATTAACATCCAAAAGAGAGCACTTCAAATCTTTAACCACCTTAGATTCAGCCCCCCTGACGCCCTGCACTCCAAAGCCCTTAAAACCCAACAGCTGAGCCCAGAAAAGAGTCCCCTATGTCAGCTGGTGCTGAGACTCACCGCCCCCCCTCAGACACACTCTGACCAGCCCTATATCAGCTGGTGCTGAGACTCACCGCCCCCCTCAGACACACTCTGACCAGCCTCACACCAGCACTGCTTCCCAAACACCAATCAAGAGTCAAACTAATTATTACGCAATGTAAAGAAACCTATTTAGAACATTGGAAAGAAGAAACTAAAAACCAAAGCAGATCAAAATGTTATCTGGCCCTAAAAAGAAAAAATATGAACTGGCAGAATATCTCTCCACTGTCAGAGATAGAAAGCAGAGACAGATCCTCACCAAGTACAGGCTCAGTGACCACCAACTGGCAATCAAAAAGGACAACACAAAAAATCATGGCAACCAAAAAGAGAACAGGATATGCGGCCACTGCTCGACAGGTGAGGTAAAGACAGAGATGCACTTCCTCCTAAATGTGAAAAAATTCAAAGAAATAAGAAACTCCTATTTTAACAAATTTAGCTGCAAAATCCCAGATTTCAAAGAGGAACAAGCTCTCAAAACTAAAGATACCCTTGGGGAAGGAGATCTTGCTGCCCAGTACATATAAGCATGCCACCACGTGAGGGACAGTGAGTGACCTAGGCACACACACACACACACACACACACACCCCCACACACACATGCATTCACACACACACACACACGCATGCATTCACACACACACACACACATACACACACAAATACATGCATAGGATATACTGTAAATATGAAATTAATATGCACATATAGAAATGCTTGTAAAAATATTAGATAATATGAATATTGTCACAATGAAATCCATTTTATTTATTTCAATATTTACTTATTAATTACTTATTATCGTTTGTATTATTTATGTATATCATCACTCACTGTTTTGTTACCTGTCTGTCCAAAAATGCTTTGGCAATATTGTATATAATACAATCATGCCAATAAAGCTAATTGAATTGAATTGTATATATTCTCTTACAATTGAAGAGGGCGGGCGTCCCTGTGGACGACCTACTTACTTTTCATAAAAGTTGTATTAGAGCAGTACTGGATTATGCTGCCCCAGTATTCTATATCGTTACCAAAGTATTTAATGTCAGACTTAGAGCGTATCCAGAAAAGAGCTCTTTCAATTATAGTACCCGGCGTAAGTTTCTATGACGCTCTTGATCAAGTTAACCAAGTATCACTAGAACAACATCATGATGAGATACGCACCTCTTTGTTCGAAGCAATTATGCAAGACGAAAATCATCGACTGTAAAGACTCTTGCCTCCTATTGCCATTAAAAACTATAATCTTAGAGGGGCGCGTAAATTTAATGTTATCACTAAGACAAAGAGAACAACAAGAGTTTTATCAATTATTACGCTTCCAAATCATACTTGTAGAATTTTAGATTTTAGACTTTTTCATAGCATTAGCAAGTATTTTAATATTTGTAATATGTAAATATTGTGTATTGTTTTTATTTGATTATTTTCCCTTTGTTATTAACCAGACTCAATTCAGCCTCCTGGCTGCTATGTTCTGTCTTTTATAATAAACTAACTATCTAATATCTCCTTGCTAAGTGTCACGTTGATTTGCCTGACGCGGCTGTATGTGCAGTGTTTCGTCGCTAAGAAGGGCGTTAAGAGCGCTCCAGACCCTTCTTTCAAATTCTTCTTAACAAAAGATCATCTTAGGCTAAGAAGGAATCTGGGAAACGCGTTTGCCTCTTACTGGAGCCTTAAGAAGGATCTGAAGAAGCTCTTAGCGCTAAGATCTTCTTAAATGAATCTGGGAAACTCGGCCAAAATGGTCATGGAATTGATTCGCTCACTGACTACAAGCACTATTTTATCTCTGGTGTGGAAATAAAAGCGTGAATCAGTTCGATCCATTTGACTAATTTTCAAAAGAGAGACCGAATAAAGACTGTTGTCTATCTTCAACGGAAGAAAACAGACGAATAAAAAAAAACCAAGAAAAGTCGATAGCGGTCAATTTGCATTTTGTGAAGGTCGAACACAAACATGGCCAAGTTTGTACGTCTAATAATTGCTGGAATACTCGAAAAATTAAAACTTTTATGACTTTCGGACACGGAGTATTTTAGGATCTCTGTTCGACAGTCGCTAAATTCGTCATAAATGCACAAAGTCCCGCGCCAATGTCGACTCACTTTATTGAGCAGAGCTTAAACAGAAACATTGATTGAAATTCTCGGTACTCATCTTGAAGAACTGAGCCCTCTGATGAAAACATTCACGTTTAATATCTAAAAGATTCAGTAGATTTTAAGAAATTAAAAACAATAATCGACTGTCGGACACGGAGTTATATTAAAACCCTGTCCGACTTTCGGACACGTAGACACTGCGTACATCGCAACCATCCGACTGTCGGACACGGAGTTATATTAAAACCCTGTCCGACTTTCGGACACGTAGACACTGCGAACTTTAAAATCCTCCGGTGAGAAGTGGTCACAACAGACCTGGAGACTATGGACGTTGACGGTCTTGATATCGCAACGAAGAGCTATCACAGCCATAGCTATAGTCTTTCAGTGTCCTGAACTGGTAGTCTGAGGAAAGTCACGGATCTCCTGAAGGCACGCTTCATTTGGTTGAAGCATCCAGGAAAGGAACACACTACAACCATCTTTTCATATTAATTTACCGGTGCAGTTGAAAAAAAAGTAAATTTCTGAGCGACAAAAACCAAAAATGTCTTTTTACTTCCAACTCGGGGAGCAGCTAACTTTGCTCTCGTTGACTTCGCTCTGCTTTATCGGTTCTCGTGTCGCTCTCAGCAGGATGTAAACACAAGGTTTTGTCTTCCGCGATTCTCGTTGAACGTTGTCTGGCGCGGGTACCGTAGTGAACGCCGCTGCTCGGGAGAACCGCGTGAACGCGCGAGCGCGCCTCCAGGCGAACACACTAGAGTGAATAATAGGCTATAAAACTACTAAATGACGTCGTTTCGGGTAAACTCTGCATGTTACCCCTTCAGGACACTTGGATTACAACGGACGAGCAGTATGGAGGAATATTAAAAAGTTTTTGTGTAGTTTTATGGACCGTTTCTTTTCGGTAACCATAGACCGTTATATGGATTTGCGGTGCAGGAGAAAACCCCCTGAATCTCCGGCTGCACTTTGAGGAATAAAAAACTACACCGGACTTCTCATCAGCATGAGGGTAAGTCAATAATGACTGAATTTCATTTTTGGGTGAACTATTCCTTTAAAGACTAAACTGTTCGCTGATGCCTTTCCCTTATTTGTTTTATCTACCTGCTTGTTAATTCTCGTTTTATTTAGCATGCCCCGTTTTTTATTTAATCTATCCTTTCTCTGTTTTACATTTGCTTCATTTATTCTATTCAGCGTGCCCTGTTTTATTCTGATTTCTCCTTTCTACATTTTACATTTGTTTTTATATATATATATATATATATATATATATATTTATATCTCACACTGTCTGCCTTGTTTTTATCCTGCCTTGTTTTTTAATATCTCTTCTATTTATCTGTTTTATAATTATCATTATTTTTTATTATTATTTTGTTTTTGTCCGTTTCTCTTTAATCTAAATTTTGCTTCCTCTTCTGTCAATATTACTTAACTGTATTATGATGAATGATGCATTACACTGCCCTGGTGAGGCCTTTGCCTCAATTTTCTGTAAAGCACATTGAACTGCTGTTTTGGTATGAAATGCGCTATACAAATAAAGTTGCCTTGCCTTGCCTTGCCTAGCTAAAGCCCCCGAAAGGTGGGGTTGAAATTATATAACTATATTCAGCCTTAATGTTACAGGTTACTTTTGCTGCTTAGCCACATTAATCGGCGCTAACGTTAATTTGGAGTGACGCATCCCCAACTGAAAAGAAACATCTGCTGGTGAGTTTATCAAAACATAGATGTTTGTTCTGGTGCCGACGCTGGAAAGCCGTTGCCTATATTTAAATATAACCGTTAATATAAGTTCGTTGTAGAAAAAGACCAGCTGTGCTGGCGAGTCGTCGTCAGGCACCTGTTAGTTTAAAAATGACTGAGATGTCGGCAGAAGTGTCTATCAGTCCCTGAAAAAATTATTATTTTTCCCAGCGGATATTCTAGTTACAACATGATTGAGCTAGCAAAGCAGTTTTGTGTTGCTATGTGTGGTATTTATTCAGTTTTGGGAAATCAAGATGTCTAGAAAACAGAAGCCCAAGTTGGCTGGCTGACAAGGACTAGTTAACGTCGGATCTCATGTGTTTCCACGGAAACAGAGAGAATACTAGCAAAAAACTTTTATTTTTTGAGAGCAAAATGCCCACAGTATGAATACATTTTGATTACACATTTTATTTTGTTGGTAATAGTTGTATAATCGCATTATTACACACGAGGGTGTGCTTGACCGTCATTATTGTCACTTCAGCGATGCTAACTGATAGGATTGAGCTACTGGAATAAGGTTTTTCTCAGCACACACAGATCCACACACGCACCCATTCCCAGCCCCCTCCCCTCGCTTACCCCATCCCCCCCCCCCCCCACACACACACACACACATATACACACACTCATTCCCAGCCCCCTCCCCTCACTCATACACACACACACACACACATATACACACACTCATTCCCAGCCCCCTCCCCTCACTCATACACACTCACATCAATATCCTCCCACAGTGAGGGGCGCCTGGCACCTGGTCACACTTGGTAATTGGTGTATTGTGCTCAGAAGGAAGGTATATGATCAAAGGTAATATCAACATCCTGTAAGTTTGGCTGGATGTTTAAGGGAAGGTGTTACATCCACCACTTGCTCTACCACTGATCTTGTACTTAAACCCCGAGATGTGAACAGTGTGTTAGGATTTCTCTTGAATGCTATGTCGGACGCTAGAATCCTCCCTTGCGCATTGTAATAAAAAGCCTTTTCAATTGGAAAGTGGTTATTGGTGTGTCACTTCATCGGTCCCAACTTGACTCCACGACAGAAAAACAGTCTTAACAGATGGCGGCGAGGATGGGATAGGAAACATCTCCTGGTTGGACCAACGATAATCAACTTGAGGGTGAGTATTTTTTATTTTACCATCCTCATTAGGTGTTGATTGTCCTTGAGCCAATTATTAGAGTGACTCCTATTATTTTGATAAAAAATAAAGTGTGGAATGGGGACGGTGTTGTGATTGAATCACTGATGATCTTTAGGCATATTGTCGTCGTTACCACTGAATTTTATGGAGTTGGGTTGTACTCCTGTAAGAGGACACATTGGTGTCATTAGTCAGTGGCCCTAGTGGAGTCGGGTTGGACTCTCGTAAAGAGGCCAGCGTTATGTCATTGCCTTTGAGGCATTTGGAGGTCTGGAGACCTTGAAAGATTGATAGGGCGCAGGAGGCGTCATTGCGGGCATTTGTTGATAGGGCGCGGAGCGTCACTGCCATGGGTTTTGGAGTCGGGTTGGACTCTCGCAATAGGACTTTGTCGTTACCACTGAAATTTTGTGGAGTTGGGTTGTACTCCCTGTAAGAGGACACGTTGGTGTCGTTAGTCAGTGGCCCTAGTGGAGTTGGGTTGGACTCCCCATAAGAGGACATTGTCGTTACCATTGGCATTTGTATAGCCTGCTGTTAGCGAGTGCTGACGAGCCTCGCTCTTGATAGTTTTAGGAAAATAGAGTTGTTTGAGGAACTGTTTGGACCGTTTTGCCATGTTCGTAAAAGGGGAGTTTGCTCTGGTAAACTTTTGAGTTGTGTGAAACTGGGCTGTGTGGCGAGCGGGAATGCTGAAGTAGAAACCTTGGTTATTTGCCAATGTCATTGAATGCGTGAAAGTGCACTGATTGTAGTTTGTTTTGCTGTTCCGTTTTCGTACTTCGTCTGATAACTGTGTGTAAAGTCGCTGAAGCATGTGAATGTCTGCCGCGGATTTGTTATATTGTTATGCTAAGTTTGTGTGTTAGGCTGGGTTATACGAGTACATAATATACCCTGCATTGTTCATTTTAGCGATATACAGTATATATGTATGTAGATAGAAAACGATATAAATTGCGTACATAATATAATGAACTTGTCGAGGTTCCGGTTCCGTAGGATAAGGACCGCGAACAGTACATGAGCCCAAATACTCTTGATAGTCCATGAGCCCGAAATAAGGGACATTTATATAGTCAATGAACCCGAGATAAGGGGATAATGATAAAATAAACCTAATAATTACTAAAAGTTTAAATACACACTGCCCTACCATTCCCTTTCGACCTGATAAAGTACAAGCATATAGTTTACTTTTTACCCTTTGAACGCGCTTACACATGGGGACGTAGCTACCGACAAGTATAAATAATACACATAAGCGTCTGTGGTCGATACCCATAATAGATAATAAGAGTTTTAACTGTCTGAACTAAGAATGGAGAGGGAGATATTGGCCGAAGCGGTTCAGAAGGCCGCTCTGGAAGCGATTGTACCGAGATATAGTAAAGCAATTAAAGCTAATCCCTGTTTCCTTTGAAAGCAAACGCAGATTAAACTTTAGCTGAGGCTATGAATGAATGGTGGAACAGTCGTAAAAAGGGCAGTGAGAAAAACAAGGAAGCTGTGGTGTGTGTTGCCTTGAGCTATGAGGGCACTGTTTTAATGTGGCAATAATGTGGGTTGTTTTTTCAAGAGTTTGCTGTATTCCTCCGTACTTTTTAAGTAGAAAAATAAATGCAGGCAGAACTGGTGGGTCTGTTCCCCAGGTGCAGATGAACGGGAACCAACAACTGAGGGAAGGTGTGATCACTTATAGCTTGAAGTTCAAAGGATGCTTAGGAACAAAACGGTAATTTGCCTAGAATGATAGGTGGCTGGAGGGTGATGAGGTTAACACATAGGGCTGAGGGGTTACTGAGGTCTTGTAAATATGCCTGTGATGGAGGAAATGGTATGTAGCATCAGAGGGATTGCGAATGGGATTTAGATTGAACTAAAGGATGGAAATGTTAAATAGAGAAGAGGGGTTTCTGACGCCAGGTGCTGGGATATGGTACAGTGGAAGATGGAGGGCCTTGCTCAGAAACAGGGGAAGTGGCGCACTGCTCATAAGCCAGTTCTTTCATTTTGTGTCTAAAAGCAGACACACGTTTCCACAGTACACAAATGTGCACCAACTCAGCAGGCTGCAGCTGGACCTGGGACAACCTGAGGAGTATTAACCTGACTGGATGGGGCTCCATCCAGTGCAATAAAGACATTTGGAGGATGACAGATTGTCATTTTTGGGGAATAAGGAACCCTGGTAAATTAGTAGGAGATCTGTGTTGTAGTGTTGTTGATGGTAATGGATCTGGTGTATTAATCTGGAAGGATCCGAGAGTGTGGGTTGGCACAGGATTAGGTTGGGAAGAGGCTATTAGAGTACATGAAATGTTTAATATCAATTGGAATAAAATGGCAGCGGGACTGGAGGAAGATGGTTGCCCCACTCCGATGGCCATACATGAGTATGCCCTTAAATTGAGAGGTGAGGCCCGTGCTACATGTAGCCCTCCAGGGAAGCCCGGTACATGCCCTGTATTGTATCCTGGACCAAAAATTGGATTAGCTTCTGAAGGAGAGCCTCTGCCTGCTCTGGTTGGTGTGTCAACTCAACATTCTCATTTAATTATTAAAGTGAAACACATTATCTGGCCCTAGGAATTGTTCACATTTTACAGAATTAGAACAATCTATCCAAAGCCTGATCAATTTTATGTTACAGCGGTTGCCAAAATGTTATAAATATGATGTACATAGGAAACGTAGAGATCTGCTATCAGATATTGCAGGATGGGTGGGAGCCACTGGCTCAACAGTGAATGCCATTTCAATGGCAATAGAATCTAATAACCGTGATTGGGCTGACAATCTGTTAGCAACAGGCACAATATCGGTGGCAAAGGAGGACTACTTTCTAACCAAGCTACTCGCCATCTTGCTTCTGCTACGCATGACACTGGGGAGGTGATCACTGTTTTGCTCCAGCATTTACTTGAAAATACTAAAACTTTACGAAAAAGATTCTATTGGTAGAGCATGTGCATAGGAGGGTGGAGGAGATGTGTTACAGATCTGGCATGGCATTCAGCATGGAGGTGGCAGCTCTGATAGGTGACCTGCTCGCGTCACGTGTACCAGGGTGGGTATGGTCTGCAGTCCTTCTGGAGGCAGAGTCAGCTCCCTGGGTGGCGGCCGGGGAGGGGTCCCTATCGATAGTCGGGGCATGTCACGATGGCGAGGACATCCATGGTGGTGTTCTAATTCCAGTCGGGCGGAAGCCCATACTGAAAGCACAACCCATACACCCGCTTCCATTCCCATGTAACGGACATGTGTGCCGAGTGCGCAATGTTAAATACATCATCACTGACAACAACAGAAACATTGCCTTTTCGGAAGACCAATGCTCTACTGTCGGAGGCTGGGTACTATGCACAGCCTCAATTGAGTCAGGACAAGCCCTATCACATTCAGCGGGACCTGAACTGCAAATACAAATATTACCTGAATCTCCTGGAGCAATTGCAGTGAGAACCAACACTACCACTTGGTGCGGGTTTGGGCCCTTATACTCTGGTCCAAAGCTTTGCGCAATGACTAACACTTCCTACTGCATTAACCCTACTGGCACTTCTATTACTATCGGCTCCATTCTAGTCGCTCCCGATGTCACCACTAACACTTCTGTTCCAGCCTTGGAGAGCTGGGTGCTGGACCACAATAATTATTTTGAGAGAGCTCTGATGGCGGTCTCTGACAGAATTGAGAGGATGGTTAAGGAAAGCGGTGCTCGAATCAAACATGCTCTGATTTCTACTCGGGAAGCAACAGATGCTTCTCTCCGGGCTGATGAATGTTATCATACTGCAGCAAAAAAGGCAACAACTGTGACCCACTGGATAACAGGTACAAACATTTCTGGGAGTAGTGTCCCTCGGGGACGACTTTGGGTGGTACTATCCCAGGGTGTCTGGGGACTTAGTATTGTAGGCTTTGTTTTAGTTATTTATATGTATTATAAATTAAATAGGCTAATCAGAAATGTACAGCACAGTCTAACAGTTGCTAATCTGACCCATTCTCTTGTGAATGGTGGCCTAACCGGTGTCTAAATCATGGTGGGTGGGACCTTAGCTCACCACCAATACAAAATGAGGGAATGATAGGATTGAGCTACTGGAATAAGGTTTTTCTCAGCACACACAGATCCACACACGCACCCATTCCCAGCCCCCTCCCTCGCTTACCCCCCCCCCCCCCCACACACACACACACACACACACACATATACACACACTCATTCCCAGCCCCCTCCCCTCACTCATACACACTCACATCAATATCCTCCCACAGTGAGGGGCGCCTAGCACCTGCTCACACTTGGTAAAGCTGTATTGTGCTCAGAAGGAAGGTATATGATCAAAGGTAATATCAACATCCTGTAAGTTTGGCTGGATGTTTAAGGGAAGGTGTTACATCCACCACTTGCTCTACCCCTGATCTTGTACTTAAACCCCGAGATGTGAACAGTGTGTTAGGATTTCTCTCCGAATGCTATGTCGGGACGCTAGAATCCTCCCTTGCGCATTGTAATAAAAGCCTTTTCAATTGGAAAGTGGTCATTGGTGTGTCACTTCATCGGTCCCAACTTGACTCCACGACAGAAAACAGTCTTAACATAACGGAACTCGGCGCTGGCCGCATCACTGTCGTGATTATCTGATCTGAGAAAAAGTTTGGATAGTGTATGCGCACACGAATAGGTGGCGCCTAACATGGTGAAATGGTAAAATTTGGCGTATTTCAAGCGCCACCTGGTGGTGTCTTGTGATCGACCGACAGGGCAAAGGTCTGTTGCATAATGAAGTATGGAGATCTCCCTTTTAGTTTATGAAAGCCATGTCTTGGGATAAGGACTACTGTCCATAATGGGTGGCGCTTTACTAACAGATGTACTGGTACATGTGTAAAGCAATATCCACTCAAAATCCTGTCAATCGATCGCGCACGCCACCAGGTGGCGCTGAAATACGCCAAATTTTACCATTTTGCCATGTTTGGCCCCATCTGTTGGTGTGCGCATACACTATCCCAACTTTTTCTCACCTCTAATAGATAGTCTAACTACATACCAGTGTGGTGCAGCTGTAAAAGTTCTGGGGCACTGATCGCGCACAAAGTATAAGGGGTGCAAACTAGTGACGAAAATGGATTGCGGGCATATTGGAGCACCCCCTATATGTTGCGCGAAGAAGATCCCAGGTCGAAAATCGCTCTTTCCACTGACCATCCACCCCATAATTCAATTTTCCAACTTTTACTTTGGGACAAAGTTCGCGCAGTGAATAAGAGCAACCCAAAAATCAAATTTTGGTAATTTGGCATTTTTCAGCAAAATTGAAGAAGGTGACTATCACCACCTGCCTGAACCTTACAGACAATGGCTCTTAATATCAATAGTCAGCAGTATCTAAATTTGCTTTAAACATTAATGCACTGCCAACAATTTCAGAACAGCCCAGACATTCAAAGTTGTTTTGAGGAAGTTCTTTAATTCAAGCGACAGTTTGTGGGGCTGTTTCTTCACTGCAGGTGTGGACACAGGGGACAGCACAGAGGCTGAACCTGCAGAGGAAACTCTTTTCACTCCAGGCTATCCTGGAACAACTGAAACAGTCTCAACCATCCGGGTTTTTCTCAAAGGTTAAAAGATTGACCTTTTTTACAGTACCATGATGCTGTTGCTGAATTTTTCAGTATGTAGGCTACTGTTTCGTTGTGCGTGCCCATTTTCATGCAGACATAAAGGTTAAATTCAATTAATAATATCATTCAGACAAGCATATAAAACATATTCCACATTGAGGCCAGATAGCTACAGTTAAAAAAAAAAAAAAAAAAAAACATGGCAACTTTTGGCTCTTAGTGAACACACAAAATGCCTTTGCTGTAATAGTCTGGGCTTTTCTCCAACAAATTTGATGTAATAAGATTTGGAATGTATCTCAGGCTCAGAACACAATATAAATTTAAAATTCTTACGAATCCCCATTTATGATTGTACTATCATGTCTAAATGACTTCTGTAAGTGTCTTGTAAGGCTCGAATGCCCTCATGCTGTACACCCCATGTACAGAATCTCACAAAAGTGAGTACACCCCTCACACTTCAACAATTAATTAATTATATCTTTTCAAGGGACAACGTTAGAGAAATGAAACTTGTGTATATTCTAGATTAGTCATTGTACAATATGTGTAGCAGTGTAGATTTACTGCACTGTCCAAATAACTGAACAAACAGTCCTTATTTCCAAAATGGGTGGCAACAAAAGTGAGTACACCTCACCGTCAACATGCCAAATTGTGTCCATAATGTCAATATTTTGTGTGACCACCATTGTTGTCTAGCACTGCCTTGATTCTCCTAGGCGTGGAATTCACCAGAGTTGCACAGGTTGTTGCTGGTATCCTTCTCCACTCCTCCATGACAACATCACGGAGCTGGTGGATGTTGGACACCTACTGCTCTTCCACCTTCTTCTTGAGGATGCCCCACAGGTGCTCAATGGGATTCAGGTCTGGAGACATACTTGGCCACGCCATCACCTTCACCTTCAGCTTCTTCAGGAAGGCAGTTGTCATCTTGGAGTTCGTTATTCTGTTGAAAACTCTGTGCGGTCCAGTTTCCAAAGGGCATCATGTTCTGCTTCAGATTGTCACAGTACATGTTGGAATTCATTATTCTATTAATGAAGCGCAGCTCCCCAGGACCAGAAGCACTCACGCAGTCCCAGACCATGATGCTGTCACCACCATTTTTGACTGTAGGCAGTACACATTTGTCTTGGTACTCCTCACCAGGGCGCCGCCACACATGCTGGACACCATCTGGGCGAACAAGTTTATCTTGGTCTTGTCAGACCACAGAACATGGTTCCAGTAGTTCATGTTCTTGGACTGGTTGTCTTCAGCAAACTTTTCTCGGGCTTTATTGTGGGCTAGCTTCAGAAGAGGCTTCGGTCTTGGCCGACGGCCATGCAGACCAACTTGAGGCAGCGCACGGCGTATGGTCTGAGCACTGACAGGCTGTTCTCCCACTGCTGCAACCTCGTTAGCAATGCTGCCAGCACTCCTGCATCTGTTTTCTTGAAGCCTACTTGTGCACCTGACGCAGAGCACGAGGACTCAACCTCTTCGGTCAACCGTGATGCGGCTTGTTCCGAGCAGAACCCGTCTTGGAAAACCGCTGGATAACCTTGGCCACCGTGCTGTAGCTCAGTTTCATGGTTTCACAGATCTTCTTGTAGCTTAGACCATCTTTGTGGAGAGCGACAATTCTCTTTTTCAGATCCTCAGAGAATTTTACCCATGAGGTGCCATGTTGACCATCCAGAGACCAGAATGAGAGCATTGCACCTAAAGCACCACAATTTAAACCTTCAACACATTTTACACAACCTCATATGGCCCAGTCGAACAGACAAAAGCATGAACATGTTGAATAAGACATGTTTCATTGCTTGGTTGACCATTACCAATTGGGGTGTGTACTCACTTCTGTTGCCACCCATTTTGGAAATGGTGACTATATGTTCAGTTATTTGGACAGTGCAGTAAATCTACACTGCTACACATATTGTACAATGACTACTCTAGAATATATTCAAGTTTCACTTCTGTAAGGTTGTCCCTTGAAAAGATAAAATAAATTAATTGTCGAAATGTGAGGGGTGTACTCACTTTTGTGAGATACTGTATTTTAAGATGAGCTGCTCGTTTGTTATCTTTTTTTTTTTTTTTTGTCAGGTTTGTATCAGCCTAAGTTTATCTGACAATGAACTTTTGAACTCAGGTAATGGACCCCTGCAATTTATGTCTTATTATTGTTGTTGTTGTTGTTGTTGTTGTTGTTGTTGTTGATGTTATTGACCTGCCGGAACCTACAAAAGGAGGGAAGTGACGTCCCTCGTGAGGCGTGCACATCCAGGTAGGAGCCGGCGTCTGCGGATTCCAAGCGGCGTTCTCAGTGGATTACCCCTGACAATTTGGATTTTTTTTGCTTTTTGCTTTTTCTGGATCAAATTGGATGGCGACCATTCTGGGACCCCTTTTCCAGGCGTACGGGAGTTGGTGAGCTATACCGCGGTGGTGTCAGAGTCTTCTACTGCCGCGGCGGCTCTCTCTCTCCTCACCTGAACTTCTTTAACTGTGGATTAAGGTCGACCTCATTTCTTTTGGGAACTTCGGGACTTTTTAAATGGACTTGGGTTTTGTGAATGATAATCGATTTGTGTTTGTGATTACTACCTCCGCCAAATGAAGTTGGCAGGAGGTTATGTGATCACCGGTGTTTGTTTGTTTGCTTGCAAGATAACTCAAAGCAATGCACGGATTTTGATGAAATTTTCAGAGAAGGTGAGTATTAGGACAAGGAACAAGTGATTAAATTTTGGCATATCTAGGCCAAAGTACAGCTGAGATATACGCCAAAGTTCAAGATTTCACGTATTTCCAATGGGCTGGAGTTCCAATCGCCGTGCTTTTGGGTTTTGCTGCCACCTGGCCGGAGGTCTGCGCTCTCTGAGTGCTTTTCTAGTTATTTCCTTTGTTCCGGCGCGCACCTGTCGCCCCAATGTCTTTTGTTTGTTTTCCGTCCAGTTTGGATGCGATTTTTTGTTTACTTGTTATATTAATATATTTTTGAAAACTGAACTTTCTCTCTTTTCGTTAGAGTATATGGCATGAGTACCATACACAACCTCTGCTTTTTTGGGGGGTTTTTTTGGCCAGAATTATTTTAAAAGGAGGCACAAATTTTTTGGGGGGGGGGTTTTATGAGTGAGAAGGGGGTTTAGAATGATGGGGGAAAATTTTTAAAAGGAAGGGGTAGATGCAGCGCGAGTAAAAAAAAATTTTGCGGTAATTCCACTTCTGTACTCTTCCCTCGTGCCATTCACTGTATGTCCTATCTCTTGAACTTCTTATGTTCTCCCCTTTTTTTATGTTTTTTCTTTTCTCCATCGATGAGGCTGTGATCAAAGGTTTACATATTAAGTTAGACATAACATAACATAACATAACATAACATGAATGGCGAGAACAGGCCGTTCAGCCCAACTAGGCTCGCCAGTTTCTTTGTACCATCGTGAATATATCACTTCAGATACTCAATGACTCAATGGTATCTAGCTTTAAGTGAAGTCTGCTCTTGAAAACTCCCAAGGTCTCTGCCTCAACAATATGGTCAGGCAAGCTGTTCCACACTGAAATTACTCTTTGGGTGAAGAAATATTTCCGAATATCAGTGCTAAATTTACCTTTAGTCAGCTTCCATTTGTGACCCCGAGTTCTGCTAACAACACTTGGTTGAAGGAATCCTGCATAATTCACTTTGTTAATCCCTTTAACATATTTAAAGACCTCAATCAAATCACCTCTTAGTCTCCTTTTCCTAAGACTAAAGAGATTAAGGATCTTCAGCCTTTTCTCATAGCTTTCATCTTTAATACCCGGAATTAGCTTCGTGGCTCTTCTCTGAACTTTCTCTAAAGCCTCTATGTCTTTCTTAAAGTATGGTCCCCAGAACTGTACACAATACTCTAGATGTGGTCTGACGAATGTGTTGTACAAAAGAAGCATCACCTCCTTGGATTTGAACTCAATACTTTTGGCAATGTATCCCAGCATCCGATTGGCTTTTTTAACAGCTACGGCACAATGGCTAGAGCCTGTGAGGGTTTGGTCAACAATCACTCCCAGATCTTTCTCTTGTGGAGCACATTCCAGTTTAAAACCTCCCATGAAGTAATCCCGTCTAATGTTTTTATTACCTTACATTAGTGTCTGCAGCGGGATTTGAACCTGGAAACCTATGGAGAAAGCAATGTTCATCACACCTCACACTGAGGCCTTAACCACTTCCCCGACTGAGTTTGTAGCCAGCTCAGCGCCATTAGTTTCCATTCATTGCTGAAGGGGGAAAGAAAACCGAAAGTGTGTGTGTGTATATATATATATATATATATATATATATATAAAAGAAATAATACATTCATTTATTTATTTTTCTTTTATTTATTGTTGTCAATGAGGAGACATTGAGTGAATATCCATTTTGATGTGTTTCATGTTGGTGAGTTGGCTGATCCATTGACACTGGGTAGAATAATTTGAGCAGAACAAACCATTGTTTGTGGCTGAGTTGGGTCAAGGTTAGGGTTAGGGATAGGGGTAGGGATAGCATTCCCTGCGTGTTAGGTTAAGGTTGGGGTTAGGGATAGGGGTAGGGATAGCATTCCCTATGAGTTAGGTAAGGGTTAGGGACAGGGATAGGGATAGCATTCCTTATGAGTTGGGTTAAGGTTAGGCACAGGGATAGGGATAGCATTCCCTATGAGTTAGGTTAGGGTTAGGGACAGGGGTAGGGATAGCATTCCCTGTGAGTTAGGTTGAGGTTAGGGTTACGGATAGGGGTAGGGATAGCATTCCCCATGAGTTAGGTTAAGGTTAGGGTTAGGGACAGGGATAGGGATAGCATTCTCTATAAGTTAGGTTAAGGTTAGGGTTAGGGATAGGGATAGAGATAGTTTAGTTCGTTTGGTAAGTGTGAGCACGAGACTCGGGCGAGTACGGTTGGAAGAGGTGGATTCGGGCACGATCCATCCGTACTAGTATCAAATGTGAAAGCAACCGTACTTCAGCACGGCAGATTACCTTTATGTGTCACGGTTGTCTTGTTCTAACAAATGCAGCGGCGAAAGGATCTCTCCATACAAACGAAGAAATTCAATACTTGCTCGAAATGCAGGCACACAAAAACACAATCCACCACTGGGTATACTACGCACAAAACTCGGAGGCTTTTGGAATAATTTGTGCGCAGTTGCATTCGCATGCTTATGACAGAACAATAGATCAGTGTCCTGACAAATGAAAGAAAATGTCGCTCCGATAGTGATATCAAAGTGCGCGACGCGGTGCCAAAGTTTTGCAGCTCAAGTTATGAGGCAGATAAATTTTCGTGCTATGAGGCATGGATAACATAATCAGCCAAATACACAAGGGCGAAATTATGTATAAGGTTCTTTTCCTTCTTAATTATTGTTGTTAACGTAATGTAAATGGACAGCCTTAAATGCACTCGCGTGTGTTTTATTTAGAATGGAAATAAAAGGCGTGGTGAAATTGGTCATACGTGCACAGAATTAGTTTCACGACCATAAAGGGTCGTGAAGTAATCTGCGACAAACAAGAAGAAAAATTAAAGCTGCAAGCAGCGTTGAAAGGGCCCTCGCACCCTCGTGCACGTTGGGGTGGTGGCGAGATTTTAATGGGTGCAGGTGTCCATTCACAGCCATTGGACACTGGTAGACTGTGTACTATGTGTTTTCCTGAGGCGAGTGCAAAGACCATTCCTGAAATCAATAGGTGGAGTACGCAAAAGTACGACGGCTGTTCATGAAAAAGAATTGAAATTTTAATTCAGAATAATGGACTTCCTGTTGGGTTCGCGTCATGGCACTTCATAATTTTTTTACAAGACTTGGCATGTTTCATGTCTCCACCAAAGTTTGTTTATGTAGGTGAACTGAACCTTGAGAACTTTTTTGTTGAAATTTTCTAGAGGCACTACGATGCCATTTTGACATTCCTGCGTGCCAAACCTATACCATAGTAATTGAAATACCAGGCTCCACGAGTGTGTTGATTCTTGTCAGTTTTCAAGCATGCTGAGACCCTCAAAAGGGTTATTCTTTTGAAAAAAACATTAGGGAGCGCTACAGAGCCATTGTGCCACATTAAGTGCCAATTGGGATATCAAATCAAAGATTATAAGACACTGACAATTTGTGCAACGTTTTGCAAGTTTTTGAATATCCGATGGCCTTAAAACGTGCTTTCGTAAAATTTGGAAAAACACAGGAAATGGCTCATAGCTCACTTCCTGTTTGGCCAAAAAATTTCTAAAAATTACCTTAACCCTGCATGACAAATATAATGATCATTACAAATATCATGAACATTCAAGCACTTTTATCTTTACATGGCCGTGGCTAGTGGGCGCTGTGGAGCCACCTGGCCACTCCTGATCTAATATCAGGATATATGTATACTTCAGAGGACACTTTTATCAAGCTTGTGAAGTTTCAGGCAAATCTCACATAGTATGTGGGAGTAAAACCAACTTCCTGTTTCATGGCGGAACATCGAAATTCGCCGCAACGCCACAGATACATCGTTTGATGAATCCAAAAAAGCTTCGCAATTTAACATCAACAAGGTCTTTAGATGTCATACGCCAAATTTTAAGTTGATGGGATAAAATCTCTAGGAGGAGTTCGTTTAAGTACGACGCCTGTGAATGGCGAAAAATCCAAAAAAGTTGCAATTTCAAATAAAAATGGCAGACTTCATGTTGAGTCTAGGTCATGGCACCAAGAGACTTTTTTTTAGGTTTTGGCATAATCCACATGTCCACCGAATTTCGTACATGTAGGTGAAAAGGACCCCGAGGGCTGCTTCATTAAAATTTTCTAGGGGGCGCTATAATGCTATGTTGCCACACCTATGCGTGATTTCAATATCCTAGTCAAAGGAAAGACCGGCTTAATATGTGTGCAAAATTTTGTGAGTATTCAAGCACGTTTAGACCCTCAAAAGGGCAATTGTTTTAAAAAAATGAATGGGGGCGCTATAGAGCCATTGTCCCACATTAAGTGCCAATTGGTGCATCAAATTGAAGACCATTAGACAGTTATAATTGCTGCTATGTTTTCCAAGTTTTGGAGTATTCTAAAGCCCGCAAACATGTGTCCGTAAAATTTGGATAAACGCAGGAAATGGCTCATAGCTCACTTCCTTTTTGGCCAAAAAATTTTTAAAAATTTTCCATAACCCTGCATGACAAATTCAATGATCACACCAAATTTCATGAACATTCAAGCACTTTTATCTTTACATGGCCGTGGCTAGTGGGCGCTGTGGAGCCACCTGGCCAATCCTGATCTAATATCAGCATATATTTATACTTGGGAGGACACTTTTATCAAGCTTGTAAAGTTTCAGGCAAATCTCACATAGTATGTGGGAGTAAAACCAACTTCCTGTTTCATGGCGGAACATCGAAATTCGCCGCAACGCCACGGGTACATCGTTCGATGAATCCAAAAAAGCTTCGCAATTTAACATCGGCAAGGTCTTTAGATGTCATACGCCAAATTTTAAGTTGATGGGATAAAATCTCTAGGAGGAGTTCGTTAAAGTACGACGCCTGTGAATGGCGAAAAATCCAAAAAAGTTGCAATTTCAATTAAAAATGGCGGACTTCCTGTTGAGTCTAGGTCATGGCACCAAGAGACTTTTTTTTAGGGCTTGGCATAATCTACATGGACACCGAATTTTGTACATGTAGGTGAAACACGCTGCGAGGGCTGCTTCATTGAAATTTTCTAGGTGGCGCTATAATGCCATTTTGCCATGCCCATCTGTAAACCCTATATCATCGTAAAACGTATGACCGGCTTTATAAGTTTGCAAAATTTCGTGAGTTTTCGAGCAGGCTGAGGCCCTCAAAAATGCAATTATATATTAGGGGGCGCTATAGAGCCACCATGTCACACACAGTGCCAAATGAGACATCAAATCGAAGAGATTCATCTTTTCAACCTATGAGCCAAGTTTGGCGAGTTTTCGAGTATGATAAGACCCTCAAAAATGTGTTTGTAAAATCTGAAAAAATGCAGGACATAGCTCATAGCTCACTTCCTGTGAGGCAAAAAAATTTCAAAAAAATTGACAAGAAACTTCATAATGACTACTACGGTCATATCGAATTTCGTGAGAATCCGAGCAATTGCGTTCCAAAATGGCCGCGTGTTTGGTGGAGCTATAGAGTCACCGGGGCATGTCCAAGCACAAAAATAACAAAACTTTGAAATTTACACCACGACTGACGTCAGTGCAAATTTTTGTGAGTTTTCGTGCATGGCAAGGCCCTCAAAAACGCGTTCTCGCAGCAGAATAAAAATAATAATAATAATTAAAGCTGCAAGCAGCGTTGAAAGGGCCCTCGCACCCCTCGTGCACGTTGGGGTGGTGGCGAGATGTTAATGGGTGCAGGTGTCCATTCACAGCCATTGGACACTGGTAGACTTAGTACTTTGTGTTTTCCTGAGGGGAGTGCAAAAATTTTCTTGGGGGGCGCTATGCTAACATTTTGGCATGCCTGTGTGCAAGACCTATACCATAGTAATCATAATACCGGGCTCCATGAGTGTGTTGATTTTTGTAAATTTTCAAGCATGTTGAGACCCTCAAAAGGGCAATTCTTTTAAAAAAATGTTGGGGGGGGCGCTACAGAGGTATTGTGCCATATTAAATGCCAATTGGGATATCACGTCGAAGATCATAAGACACTGACAATTTGTGCAAAGTTTTGCAAGCTTTGGAATATCCGAAGGCCTTTAAACGTGTGTTCGTAAAATTTGGAAAAAATGCAGGAAATGGCTCATAGCTCACTTCCTCTTTGGCCAAACAATTTCTAACAAATTACCATATCGTTGCATGAGAAATTCAACAATCCCACGAATTTTCATGAACATTAAAGCACTTTCATCTTAACATGGCTGTGGCTAGAGGGCGCTATGGAACCACCTGGCCACTCCCAATCTAATATCAGCATATATTTATACTTGGAAGGAGACCATTATCAAGCCTGTAAAGTTTCGGGCAAATCTCACGAAGCATGTGTGAGTAAAATCAACTTCCTGTTTCATGGCAAAACATCGACATTCGCTGCGACGCCAAGTATACATTGTTCAATATATCCAAAAAACCTTCGCAATTTAACATTGAAAAGGTCTTAAGATATCACTCGCCAAATTTCAAGTTGATTGGATAAAATCTCTAGGAGGAGTTTGTTAAAATACGACGCCTGTTAATGACAAAAAATTTTAAAAAGTTGAAATTTCAATTAAAAATTGTGGACTTCCTGTTGAGTCTAGGTCATGGCACCAAGAGACTTTTTTTTAGGTCTCAGCATAAATCACATGTCCACCGAATTTCGTACATGTAGGTTTACCGAGCTGCGAGGGCTGCTTTTTTAAAATTTTCCGGGGGGCGCTATAATGCCATTTTGCCACGCCTATGTGTGAGCTTTTTATCATAATGATAGGCATGATTTGTCTTATATGTGGACAAAATTTTGTGTGTTTTCGAGCATGTTGAGACCCTCAAAAGGGCAATTCTTTTAAAAATCTGATTGAGGGCGCTATAGAGCCATTGTCCCACATTTAGTGCCAATTGATGTACGAAATTGAAGACCATAAGATAGTTATAATTACTGCAACGTTTTCCAAGTTTTGGAGTATTCTAAGGCCTTCAAACATGTCATCGTAAAATTTGGATAAACGCAGGAAATGGCTCATAGCTCACTTCCTGTTTGGCCAAAAAATTTCAAAAAAATTACCATAACCCTGCATGACAAATTCAATGATCACACCAAATTTCATGAACATTCAAGCACTTTCATCTTTACATGGCCGTGGCTAGTGGGCGCTGTGGAGCCTCCTGGCCACTCCTGATCTAATATCAGCATATATTTATACTTGGGAGGACACTTTTATCAAGCTTGTCAAGTTTCTGGCAAATCTCACATAGTATGTGGGAGTAAAACCAACTTCCTGTTTCATGGCGGAACATCGAAATTCGCCGCAACGCCACGGATACATCGTTAGATGAATCCAAAAAAGCTTCGCAATTTAACATCGGCAAGGTGTTTAGATGTCATACGCCAAATTTTAAGTTGATCGGATAAAATCTCTAGGAGGAGTTTGTTAAAGAACGACGCCTGTGAATGTGAAAAAAAAATCAAAAAAAGTTGCAATTTCAATTAAAAATGGCAGACTTCCTGTTGAGTCTAGGTCATGGCACCAAGAGACTTTTTTTTACGTCTTGGCATAATCTACATGGACACCGAAATTTGTACATGTAGGTTAAACACGCTGCGAGGGCTGCTTCTTTGAAATTTTCTAGGTGGCGCTATAATGCGATTTTGCCATGCCCATCTGTAAACCCTATATCATAGTAAAACGTATGAACCGCTTTATAAGTTTGCAAAATTTCAAGAGTTTTCGAGCGTGCTGAGGCCCTCAAAAATGCAATTATATATTAGGGGGCGCTATAGAGCCACCATGTCACATCCAGTGCCAAATGGGACATCAAATCGAAGAGATTCATATTTTCAACCTAAGAGCCAAGTTTGGCGAGTTTTTGACTATGATAAGGCCCTCAAAAATGTCTTCGTAAATTTTAAAAATACGCAGGAAATGGCTCATAGCTCACTTCCTGTGAGGCCAAAAAATTTCAAAAAAATTTACAAAAAACTTCATAATGACTACTATGGCCATACCGAATTTCGTGAGAATCCGAGCAATTGCATTCCAAAATGGCCACGTGTTTGGTGGCGCTATAGAGCCACCGGGGCATGTCCAAGCATACAAATAACAATATTTTGAAATTTTCACCAAGACTGACGTCTCTGCAAATTTTTGTGAGTTTTCGTGCATGGCAAGGCCCTCAAAAACGCGTTCTCGCAGCAGAATAAAAATAATAATAATAATAATTAAAGCTGCAAACAGCGTTGAAAGGGCCCTCGCACCCCTCAAGCACGTTGGGGTGGTGGCGAGATGTTGATGGGTGCAGGTGTCCATTCACAGGCATTGGACACTGCTAGACTGTGTACAATGCGTTTTCCTGAAGGGAGTGCAAACACCACTCCTGAAATCAATAGGTTTAGCACGTTAAAGTATAACACCTGTTCATGAAAAAAAGTTGAAATTTTAAATCAAAATAATGCACTTCCTGTTGGGTTCGGGTCATGGCACGATACAATTTTTTTACAAGTCTTGGCACGTTTCATGTCTCCACCAAATGTTGTTCATGTTGGTGAACTGAACTATGAGAACTGTTTTGTTGAAATTTTCTGGAGGACCCAAGAATAACATTTTGACATGCCTGCGTGCAAAACCTGTACCATAGTTATCGTAATACCAGGCTCCATGAGTGTGTAGATTTTTGTATATTTTCAAGCATGTTGAGACCCTCAAAGAGGAAATTCTTTAAAAAAAAAAAGTTGAGGGGCGCTACAGAGGCATTGTGCCATATTAAATGGCAATTGGGATATCAAGTCAAAGATCATAAACACTGTCAATTTGTGCAACGTTTTGCAAGTTTTGGAATATCCGAAGGCCTTTAAACGTGTGTTCGTAAAATTTGGAAAAAACGCAGGAAATAGCTCATAGCTCATTTCCTGTTTGGCCAAAAAATTTCTAATAAATTAGCATATCCTTGCATGAGAAATTCAACGATCACACCAAATTTCATGAACATTCAAGCACATTTATCTGAACATGGCTGTGGCTAGAGGGCGCTGTGGAGCCACCTGGCCACACCCGATCTAATATCAGCATATATTTTTATTTGGATGGAGACCGTTATCAAGCCTGTAAAGTTTCGGGCAAATCCCACAAAAAATGCGTGTGAGTAAAATCAACTTCCTGTTTAATGGCAAAACATCAAAATTCGCCGCGACACCATGGATACATCGTTTGATATATCCGAAAAACCTTCGTAATTTAAGATCAGACAGGTCTTACGATGTCACTTGCCAAATTTTAAGTTGATCGGATAAAATCTCTAGGAGGAGTTCGTTAGAGTACCACACCTGTGAGTGACGAAAAATTTTTTAAAGTTGAAATTTCAATTAAAAATGGCGGACTTCCTGTTGAGTCTAGGTCATGGCACCTAGAGACTTTTTTTTAGGTCTCAGCATAAATTACATGTCCACCGAATTTCAAACATGTAGATTTACCGAGCTGCGAGGGCTGCTTCATTGAAATATTCCAGGGGGCGCTATAATGCCATTTTGCCAAGCTTTTCTGTAAGTTTTTTTATCATAATAATGCGCATGATTTGCTTTATACGTGTACAAAATTTTGTGAGTTTTCAAGCATGTTGAGACCCTCAAAACAACAATTCTTTTAAAAATCTGATTGGGGGCGCTATAGAGCCATTATGACACATTTAGTCCCAATTGATATATCAAATTGATAACGAAAAGAAAATTATACTTTTTGCAATGTTTTGCAATTTTTCGAGTATTCTAAGGCCTTTAAACGTGTGTTCGTAAAATTTGGAAAAACGCAGGAAATGGCATATAGCTCACTTCCTGTTTGGCCAAAAAATTTCAAAAAAATGACCATAACCCTGCATGACAAATTCAATGATCACACCAAATTTCATGAACATTCAAGCACTTTTATCTTAAAATGGCCAGTGCTAGAGGGTGCTCTGGAGCCACCTGGCCACTCCCGATCTAAAAGTAGCATCTAATTATACTTGGGAGGAGACTGTTATCAAGCTTGTAAAGTTTCGGGCAAATCTTACAAAGTATGTGGGAGTAAAACCAACTTCCTCTTTCATGGCGGAACATCGAAATTCGCCGCAACGCCACGGATACATCGTTAGATGAATCCAAAAAAGCTTCGCAATTTAACATTGGCAAGGTCTTTAGATGTCATATGCCAAATTTAAAGTTGATTGGATAAAACCTCTAAGAGGAGTTCGTTAAAGTACGACGCCTGTTAATGGCAAAAAATCCAAAAAAGTTGCAATTTCAATTAAAAATGGCGGACTTCCTGTCGAGGCTAGGTCACAGCACCAAGAGACTTTTTTTTAGGTTTCGGCATAATCCACATGTCCACCGAATTTCGTACTTGTAGGTGAAAAGGACCCTGAGGGCTGCTTCTTTAAAATTTTCTAGGGGGCGCTATAATGCTATTTTGCCACACCGATGTGTGATCCCAATATCCTTGTGAAAGGAATGACCGGCTTAACATGTGTGCAAAATTTCGTGAGTATTCAAGCATGTTTAGACAATCAAAAGGGCAATTGTTTTAAAAAAATGATTGGGGGCGCTGGATAGTCATTGTCCCACATTAAGTTCCAATTAGTGTATCAAATTGAAGACCATAAGATAGTTATAATTTCTGCAATGTTTTCCAAGTTTTGGAGTATTCTAAGGCCCTCAAACATGTGTTCGTAAAATTTGGAAATACGCAGGAAATGGCTCATAGCTCACTTCCTGTTTAGCCAAAAAATTTCAAAAAATTTCCATAACCCTGCATGACAAATTCAATGATCACACCAAATTTCATGAACATTCAACCACTTTTATCTTTACATGGCTGTGGCTAGTGGGCGCTGTGGAGCCACCTGGCCACTCCCGATCTAATATCAGCATAAATTTATACTTGGGAGGACACTTTTATCAAGCTTGTAAAGTTTCTGGCAAATCTCATATAGTATGTGGGAGTAAAACCAACTTCCTGTTTCATGGCAGAACATCGAAATTCGCCGCAACGCCACGGATACATCGTTAGATGAATCCAAAAAAGCTTCGCAATTTAACATCGGGAAGGTCTTCAGATGTCATACGCCAAATTTTAAGTTGATCGGATAAAATGTCTAGGAGGAGTTCGTTAAAGTACGACGCCTGTGAATGGCAAAAAATCAAAAAAAGTTGCAATTTCAATTAAAAATGGCAGACTTCCTGTTGAGTCTAGGTCATGGCACCAAGAGACTTTTTTTTAGGGCTTGGCATAATCTACATGGACACCTAATTTTGTACATATAGGTTAAACACGCTGCGAGGGCTGCTTCATTGAAATGTTCTAGGTGGCGCTTTAATGTGATTTTGCCATGCCCATCTGTAAACCCTATATCATAGTAAAACATATGACTGGCTTTATAAGTTTGCAAAATTTCGTGAGTTTTCGAGCATGCTGAGGCCCTCAAAAATGCAATTATCTATTAGGGGGCGCTATAGAGCCACCATGTCACACCCACTGCCAAATGAGACATCAAATCGAAGAGATTTATGTTTTTCAACCTATGAGCCAAGTTTGGCGAGTTTTTTAGTATGATAAGACCCTCAAAAATGTGTTTGTAAAATCTGAAAAAAAAACGCGGGGAAATAGCTCATAGCTCACTTCCTGTGAGGCAAAAAAATTTCAAAAAAATTGACAAGAAACTTCATAATGACTACTATGGCCATATCGAATTTCGTGAGAATCCGAGCAATTGCGTTCCAAAATAGCCGCGTGTTTGGTGGCGCTATAGAGCCACTGGGGCATGTCCAAGCACAAAAATAACAATACTTTGAAATTTTCACCAAGACTGACGTCTCTGCAAATTTTTGTGAGTTTTCGTGTATGGCAAGGCCCTCAAAAACGCGTTCTCGCAGCAGAATAAAAATAATAATAATAATAGCCAAGTAGAAGAAGAAGAAGAAGAAGAATAAAAATCCCTTCAAAAACAATAGGTTCCTCGCACCGGTCGGTGCTCGGGCCCTAATAATAACTAAGAAGAAGAAGAAGAAGAATAAAAATCCCTTCAAAAACAATAGGTTCCTCGCACAGCCGGTGCCAGGACCCATTCGAACCCTGGCACGGTGGTCGGCTCGGGCCTAATTAAAGCTGCAAGCAGCGTTGAAAGAACCCTCGCACCCCTCGTGCACGTTGGGGGGTGGTGGCGAGATGTTGATGGGTGCAGGTGTGCATTCGCATCCATTGGACACTGCTAGACTGTACAATGTGTTTTCCTGAGTGGAGTGCAAACACCATTCCTGAAATCAATAGGTGGAGTACGTTAAAAAGTATGGCGGCTGTTGATGAAAAAAAAAATTGAACTTTTAATTCAGAATATAGCCTTCCTGTTGGGTTCGCGTCATGGCACTTCATTTTTTTTTTTTCAAGTCTTGGCATGTTTCATGTCTCCACCAAAGTTTGTTTATGTAGGTGAACTGAAACATGAGAACTGTTTTGCTGAAATTTTCTAGAGGCACTACGATGCCATTTTGACATTCCTACGTGCCAAACCTATACCATAGTTATTGGAATACCAGGCTCCACGATTGTGTTGATTCTTGTCAGTTTTCAAGCATGCTGAGACCCTCAAAAGGGCAAATCTTTTGAAAAAATGATTAGGGGGCGCTACAGAACCATTGTACCACATTAATTGGCAATTGTAATATCAAATCGAAGATCATAAGCCACTGACAATTTTTGCAACGTTTTGCAAGTTTTGGAATATCCAATAGTCTTAAAATGTGTTTTTGTAAAGTTTGGAAAAACACAGGAAATGGCTCATAGCTCACTTCCTGTTTGGCCGAAACACTTCTAAAAAATTACCATTACCCTGCATGACAAATATAATGATCATAACAAATACCATGAACATTCATGCACTATAATCCTAACATGGCAGTGGCTAGTGGGCGCTGTGGAGCCACCTGGCCACTCCCGATCTAATATCAGCATATATGTATACTTGAGAGGACACTTTTATCAAGCTTGTAAAGTTTCAGGCAAATCTCACAAAGTATGTGGGAGTAAAACCAACTTCTTGTTTCATGGCGGAACATCGAAATTCGTTGCGACGCCAGGGATACATTGTTCGATGAATTCAAAAACGCTTCGCAATTTAACATCGGCAAGGTCTTTAGATGTCATATGCCAAATTTTAAGTTGATGGGATAAAATCTCTAGGAGGAGTTTGTTAAAGTACGACGCCTGTGAATGGTGAAAAATCAAAAAAAGTTGCAATTTCAATTAAAAATGGCGGACTTCCTGTTGAGTCTAGGTCACGGCACCAAGAGACTTTTTTTTAGGTTTCGGCATAATCCACATGTCCCCGAATTTTGTACTTGTAGGTGAAAAAAGGACCCTGAGGGCTGCTTCGTTAAAATTTTCTAGGGGGCGCTATAATGCTATTTTGCCACACCGATGCGTAATCCCAATATCCTTGTGAAAGGAATGACCGGCTTAACACGTGTACAAAATTTCGTGAGTATTCAAGCATGTTTAGACAATCAAAAGGGCAATTGTTTTAAAAAAATGATTGGGGGCGCTGTAGAGCCATTGTCCCACATTAAGTTCCAATTAGTGTATCAAATTGAAGACCATAAGATAGTTATAATTTCAGCAACGTTTTCCAAGTTTTGGAGTATTCTAAGGCCCTCAAACATGTGTTCGTAAAATTTGGATAAACGCAGGAAATGGCTCATAGCTCACTTCCTGTTTGGCCAAAAATTTCAAAAAAAAATTACCATAACCCTGCATGACAAATTCAATGATCACACCAAATTTCATGAACATTCAAGCACTTTTATCTTTACATGGCCATGGCTAGTGGGCGCTGTGGAGCCACCTGGCCACTCCCGATGTAATATCAGCATATATTTATACTTGGGAGGACACTTTTATCAAGCTTGTAAAGTTTTAGGCAAATCTCACATAGTATGTGGGAGTAAAACCAACTTCCTATTTCATGGCGGAACATCCAAATTCGCCGCAACGCCACGGATACATCGTTAGATGAATCAAAAAATGCTTCGCAATTTAACATCGGCAAGGTCTTTATATCTCATCCACCAAATTTTAAGTTGATGGGATAAAATCTCTAGGAGGAGTTCGTTAAAGTACGACGCCTGTGAATGGCAAAAAATCCAAAAAAGTTGCAAATTCAATTAAAAATGGCGGACTTCCTGTTGAGTCTAGGTCACGGCACCAAGAGAGTTTTTTTTAGGGCTTGGCAAAATCTACATGGACACCGAATTTTGTACATGTAGGTTAAACACGCTGCGAGGGCTGCTTCATTGAAATTTTCTAGGTGGCGCTATAATGCCATTTTGCCATGCCCATCTGTAAACCCTATATCATAGTAAAACTTATGACCGGCTTTATAAGTTTGCAAAATTTCGTGAGTTTTCGAGCATGCTGAGGCCCTCAAAAATGCAATTATCTATTAGGGGGCGCTATAGAGCCATAATGTCACACCCAGTGCCAAATGAGACATCAAATCAAAGAGATTCATCTTTTCAACCTATAAGCCAAGTTTGGCGAGTTTTCGAGCATGATAAGAGCCTCAAATATGTGTTTGTAAAATCTGAAAAAACGCAGGAAATGGCTCATAGCTCACTTCCTGTGAGGCAAAAAAATTTCAAAAAAATTGACAAGAAACTTCATAATGACTACTATGGCCATATCGAATTTCGTGAGAATCCGAGCAATTGTGTTCCAAAATGGCCGTGTGTTTGGTGGCGCTATAGAGCCGCCGGGGCATGCCCAAGCACAAAAATAACAAAACTTTGAAATTTTCACCAAGACTGACGTCTCTGCAAATTTTTGTGAGTTTTTGTGCATGGCAAGTCCCTCAAAAACGCGTTCTCGCAGCAGAATAAAAATAATAATAATAATAATAATAATAATAATAATAATAATAATAACAATAATTAAAGCTGCAAGCAGCGTTGAAAGGGCCCTCGCCCCTCTCGTGCACATTGGGGTGGTGCCGAGATGTTGACGAGTGCAGGTTTCCGTTCACAGCCATTGGACACTGCTATACTGTGTACAATGTGTTTCACTGAGTGGAGTGTAAACACCACTCCTGAAATCAATAGTTGGAGCACCTTAATGTATGATGCCTGTTCATGAATAAAAGTTTAAATTTTAATTCAAAATAATGCACTTCCTGTTGGGTTCGGGTAATGGCACTATATTTTTTTTTTACAAGTCTTGGCACTTTTCATGTCTCCACCAAATTTTGTTCATGTAGGTGAACTGAACTATGAGAACTGTTTTGTTGAAATTTTCTGGAGGGCGCTATGATATCATTTTGACATGCCTGTGTGCAAAACCTATACCAAAGTAATCGTAATACCGGGTTCAACAAGTGTGTTGATTTTTCTAAATTTTCAATCATGTTGAGACCCTCAAAAGGACAATTCTTTTGAAAAAAAATTAGGTTGCACTATAGAGCAATTGTGCCACATTTAGTGCCAATTGATATATGAAATTTGAGACGATAAGACAATTATCATTTCTGCAACGTTTTGCAATTTTTCGAGTATTCTAAGGCCTTCAAACGTGTGTTCGTAAAATTTGGAAAAACGCAGGAAATGGCTTATTGCTCACTTCCTGTTTGGCCAAAAAACTTCAAAAAAATTACTATAACCCTGGATGACAAATTCAATGATCACACCAAATTTCATGAACATTCAAGCACTTTTATCTTAAAATGGCCAGTGCTAGAGGGCGCTGTGGAGCCACCTGGCCACTCCCGATCTAAAAGTAGCATCTAATTATACTTGGGCGGAGACTGTTATCAAGCTTGTAAAGTTTCGGGCAAATCTTACAAAGTATGTGGGAGTAAAACCAACTTCCTCTTTCATGGCGGAACATCGAAATTCGCCGCGACGCCACGGATACATCTTTCGATGAATCAAAAAAAGCCATAATTTTAACATTGGCAAGGTCTTTAGATGTCATATGCCAAATTTGAAGTTGATTGGATAAAACCTCTAAGAGGAGTTCGTTAAGCAATGACGCCTGTTAATGGCAAAAAAAATCAAAAAAAGCTGCAATTTCAATTAAAAATGGCGGACTTCCTGTTGAGTCTAGGTCATGGCACCAAGAGACATTTTTTTAGGGCTTGGCATAATCTACAAGGACACCGATTTTCGTACATGTAGGTTAAACGGGCTGCGAGGGCTGCATCATTGAAATTTTCTAGGGGGCGCTTTAATGCTATTTTGCCAAACCCATGCAAGTTCCCAATATCCTTGTTAAAGAAATGACTGGCTTAATAAGTATGCAAAATTTTGTGAGTATTCAAGCATGTTTAGACAATCAAAAGGGCAATTGTTTTAAAAAAATAATTGGGGGCGCTATAGAGCCATTGTCCCACATTAGGTTCCAATTGGTGTATCAAATTGAAGACCAAAAGATAATTATAATTTCTGCAACGTTTTCCAAGTTTTGGAGTATTCTAAGGCCCTCAAACATGTGTTCTTAAAATTTGGATAAACGCAGGAAATGGCTCATAGCTCACTTCCTGTTTGGCCAAAAAATTTCAAAAAAATTTCCATAACCCTGCATGACAAATTCAATGATCACACCAAATTTCAGGAACATTCAAGCACTTTTATCTTTACATGGCAGTGGCTAGTGGGCGCTGTGGAGCCACCTGGCCAATCCTGATCTAATATCAGCATATTTTTATACTTGGGAGGACACTTTTATCAAGCTTGTTAAGTTTCAGACAAATCTCACAAAGTATGTGGGAGTAAAACCAACTTCCTGTTTCATGGCGGAACATCGAAATTAGCCATAGCATACGGAGACATCGTTAGATGAATCCAAAAAAAGCTTCGCAATTTAACATCGGGAAGGTCTTTAGATGTCATATGCCAAATTTTAAGTTGATGGGATAAAATCTCTAGGAGGAGTTTGTTAAAGTACGACGCCTGTGAATGGCGAAAAATCCAAAAAAGTTGCAATTTCAATTAAAAATGGCGGACTTCCTGTTGAGTCTAGGTCATGGCACCAAGAGACTTTTTTTTAGGGCTTGGCATAATCTACATGGACATCGAATTTTGTACATGTAGGTTAAACACGCTGCGAGCGCTGCTTCATTGAAATTTTCTAGGTGGCGCTATAATGCCATTTTGCCATGCCCATCTGTAAACCCTATATCATAGTAAACCGTATGACCGGCTTTATAAGTTTGCAAAATTTCGTGAGTTTTCGAGCATGCTGAGGCCCTCAAAAATGCAATTATCTATTAGGGGGCGCTATAGAGTCTACATGTCACACCCAGTGCCAAATGAGACATCAAATCGAAGAGATTCATCTTTTCAACCTATGAGCCAAGTTTGGCGAGTTTTCGACTATGATAAGACCCTCAAAAATGTCTTTGTAAAATCTGAAAAAACGCAGGAAATGGCTCATAGCTCACTTCCTGTGAGGCAAAAAAATTTCAAAAAAATTGACAAGAAACTTCATAATGACTACTATGGCCAAATCAAATTTCGTGAGAATCCGAGCAATTGCGTTCCAAAACGGCCGCGTGTTTGGTGGCGCTATAGAGCCACCGGGGCATGTCCAAGCACAAAAATAACAAAACTTTGAAATTTTCACGACGACTGACGTCTCTGCAAATTTTTGTGAGTTTTCGTGCATTGCAAGGCCCTCAAAAATGCGTTCTCGCAGCAGAATAAAAATAATAATAATAATAATAACTAAGAAGAAGAAGAATAATAAAAATCCCTTCAAAAACAATAGGTTCCTCGCACCTTCGGTGCTCAGGCCCTAATAACTAAGAAGAAGAAGAAGAAGAAGAAGAAGAATAAAAATCCCTTCAAAAACAATAGGTTCCTCGCACCTTCGGTGCCAGGACCCGTTCCGGGCCCTGGCACCGGTCGGTGCTCGGGCCCTAATAATAATAATAATAATAATAATAACTAAGAAGAAGAAGAATAAGAATAAAAATCCCTTCAAAAACAATAGGTTCCTCGCACCTTCGGTGCCAGGACCCGTTCCGGGCCCTGGCACCGGTCGGTGCTCGGGCCCTAATTAGTGATTGCACGGTGCAAGATGTGTGGAATTTATTGATTGAGTGCCAGTGGTGGCAGATCAAGAGGTCCTTGCCATCCACGCATACGAGCAGCAGCGACGGCTTAGGTTTTTATCTGGCCGAGTATATGTGGCGACGTAAACACAGCGGCGTTGACCACTTCACTCAAATTTTAGTAGACATCCTGCTACTTTACGCGCCACCTGAGAGTATGTGACACCGAGTCGACATCAATAGAATAATATCATAAAGCCAACTTCGATGTAAGTTCCAAACTTAATGTTGTTAGGCGCTAGGCAAGCTTAAGCACGCGAATTATTACTCAAACAGAGGTCCAGATGGGAATATCAAAACCCCACAATGACACAAACGGCTGCGTGTTGAACACAATAGCGCACGGAAACTGAGCGCTCGCCCTCGCTGCATGCGCGTGCTTATGTGATATCGCGAACTATGCATACGTTGCGCATGCCCCAGTATTGTCAACAGTGTCATGGCTGCCACCTTTATAAGCTAGTAGCACATATAGCTGCTCTAGAAATTAAAGTGTAAATTATCTTTACTGGATGTGTGCTCGATGTTTTTACACACCCGAATATTTCACTTGGTATGTAAACATTAAGGTAAGCCGAAAAAGTTGTGATTTTTTTTCGATTTTGCTGGAGGTTGTGTGTGGTACTCTTACCTCAATTAGGTTTAAGAGCCAGTTTTTATGAGAGTCAGGCAGGCGGTGATTCATGACCCCTTCGGATTAGTCCGAAATTTTTTTTATTGATAGATATATCTTAGAAACAAACAAAAATCACATTTTCTTTTTTTTTTTTTGGGGGGTCCTGGAATATTGGGGTCAAAATCAGCCAAAATGGCAAAATCACCGAAGTGAGGTTTTTGAGTGCTTGTATTTCTGTGCGCCCTTAGTGAGCCAAATTGATTTTCATTTGTGCAAGTCTATCGGGTATGGACGCTCCAAATATGTGAAAATTTTGGCGGCTGACTCAGGTCGCAGCCCATAGGTGGCACTGCAAATCACTACTTTTTGTAATTATGCACACTTTCCCAGGGGTTGTGTGGCTTGTGCCCTAAGTCAGCCAAGGAATTTTATGCATGTCGTTATAGGTTAGGACCTCTTTGATTTGGATGAAAATTACAGTGGCTGACTTAAGGCGCACAAGTATAGGGGGCGCTTTTTGCCGCCGAAAGGTGAAATTACCACATTTGCACATTGCAATTTCTCCATGCGCCCTAAGTCAAAAGTGATGAAATATGGCTCTTGTTGACACGCAGCATCTCTAGTGTCAATGGTAAAGAGAGTTTTGTGGCTTGTTTCGGTTTTAACCCTTTTTGCACCGTTTTTCTTGGGCCACTTCACGAAAAAGCTGAATATGGTAAACTGGGAACTTTCTCCGATTTTCATGAAACTTGCAAGATTTGCTTGCTTAACTGGGAGAAAGGTGTTCTGTAAGTTTGAGTGCAGTGTGGCAAGCCACTTTGTTTATAGGCTGCCAATTGGTGGCAAAATTGGAACTAAACTACAAAAAGTAGCACTTTCAAATAACCTATATCTCATAAATAAAGTACAGGAAGCAAATCCTGCAAGTTGCGTGAAAATCGAAGAAAGTTCCCAATTTACCATATTTGGCTTTTTCGTGAAGTGGCCTAACAAAAATGGTGCAAAAAGAGTTAATACTGAAACAAGCCACGGAACTCTCTTTACCACTGACACTAGAGATGTTGAGTGACAATGTGAGCCATATTTCATTAATTTTGACTTGGGGCGCATGGAGAAATCGCTGTGCGAAAATGTGGTAATTTCACCTTTCGGGGCAAAAAGGCGCCCCCTATACTTGTGCGCCCTAAGTCAGCCGCCGTAATTTTCATCCAAATCCAAATAAGAGGTGCTGATCTATCATGACATGCATAAAATACCTTGGCTGACATAGGGCGCAAACCACACAACCCCTGGGAAAGTGTGCATAATTACAAAAAGTAGTGATTTGCAGCGCCACCTATGGGCTGCGCCCTAATTCAGCCGCCAAAATTTTCACATTTTTGGAGAGTCCATACCCGATAGACTTGCACAAATGAAAATCAATTTGGCTCACTCAGGGCACACAGAAATGCAAGCATTCAAAAACCTAATTTTAGTGATTTTGCCATTTTGGCTGATTTTGACCCCGATATTCCAGGGCCGCTGGGACCATGTTCTTGTTAACCCTTGCAAGTCTACTCTCTTTACTGAGTTTGTCAGGAAAAGGCCGCCAACCCTGAGCTGGGGCTAGGACTGGGATCGAATTCCTCTCAAGCATTGACCCTCTACTTCGCAGGCAGTCCAATGCTGGTTAGTGCTTCAACATCTGGCCGCACAGCGGAAGCCACTGGCTGACAATCGCAGCCTAAGCATTGCCTATTACACCTGTGCTGAACTGTTTCTCCTCTTCTCAGGGGTTCCGTCCCTGCCAATCTTCTCCAGGGTTCCGTCCCTGTCATTACAATACTGCTGCCAATAATTGTATCTCCCCTGTTTCGGCCCCCGCCTAGGGTGAAGCTGTAACAGCTTCAAGTGAGCGTCCCCTTTCCCGTTCCCAGAACACGCAAACACACTATAAGTGCGAAAAAGATAACAGAATTTATTGTAATGCTTACACATGTCGGCCCCGGAGAGCTACAAGCTCCAGAGTGGGCAATGCCAAAACAATAAACAAAAGAATCTGAAAACAAAATGAACTAATTTTCCTAACCGAAAAACAAAAAGGACAAATCAACTTACCTAACTTCCTAACATAACCAGGAGAAAAAGGAATAAACAAAACGGCACCCACTCCTTACAGCTCTTTACAACACACAGGGCTGAACGACGTATAGACTATACTCAACAACTGCAACCAGTCAGATGTAGATTATCATTTCGTAACAAGTTCAACGAATATACGTTTGTACTTTCAAGAATCAACACTACGCGCAACAACGGAGGCAACAGATGCGGTTCTGGGGGCGAGGAAGGGAAGACTGCTGGTCACACGGCTTCTGCAATCTCTTATGACGTCGAGGTTCCAGTCAGGTCCAATCTAATGCAGCTTCCTTAACAGGATCACCTGTGAGCAGACAATTAGGCACACATACGTCCTCGGACGTAACACCCCGACGACGATAGTCAGGAGATACTTTGGTATTGTTCCGGGTCCGCCGCCGCCGCAGAGATTTTATGTTCCGGGCTCTAGAAGCCACAATTATTACAGGAATGTTTTCAAATTTTACACAGGCGAATATATATATATGACAATGCTCAAGACCGATTTTCGTCAATTTCGGATGTCCAATATGGCTGCTGGCGGCCATTTTGTCCGGATTTTTTTTATGTTCTGAGCTCTGGAAGCCACAATTATTACAGGAATGTTTTCAAATTTTACACAGGCGACAATATATATATATATGACAATGCTCAAGATCGATTTTTGTCAATTTCGGACGTCCAATATGGCTGCTGGCGGCCACTTTGTCCGAAATTTTTTATGTTCCGAGCTCTGGAAGCCACAATTATTACTGGAATGTTTTCAAATTTTACACAGGAGAAGATATATGACAATGCTCAAGACCGATTTTCGTCAATTTCGGACGTCCAGTATGGCTGCCGGCGGCCATTTTGTCCAAAATTTTTTATGTTCCGGGCTCTGGAAGCCACAATTATTACAGGAATGTTTTCAAGTTTTACACAGGCGAAGATATATATATATGACAATGCTCAAGACCGATTTTCGTCAATTTCGGACGTCCAATATGGCTGCCGGCGGCCATTTTGTTCGAAATTTAGGGATCGGGGAGATACGCGACTCGGTCCCTGTGGCGACAGAGTTATCTAGTTCTCCAGTTGTATTGCAAGTCTGTCTCCGCACTGGATTCCTAGTCTAGACCATAACAGTCGCAAATGGGTATGTAAGCTATGACATAGAAACATCTATCTGTTCATGGCATTCAATTTTTTATATTTGCTCAATCAAAATAATAAGATAAATCTGGAACAAAATGACAAATTCATTTCAGCAAATTGTTTCCTCTTGAGAAGTGCTGATGAAATTACATTTTTGCATTTCTTTAAAAATAGGTAGTTATTAATGTTTTTTTTTTTTAATTTACATCACATACATATTATACAAATGCAAAATGTAGGCAGACAAAGACACATAATTCCATAATATGTTGAAGAATAAAGACACTAAAAATTTTTGGCTTTCAGGGGCCCAGAAAAAGAAGTCATAGGTGAGACAGGACACAGGATGTAACTGCCAGTAAAGTTTAAACACCTGATCCACTTGTGCTGTGCTTCAGGTATAATGGCACACTCAAAATGGCAGGATTTAATGTACATTTTAATTCACTAAGTGTTGAAAGAGGCCTGAACACTGACACAGGGCAATAATGGAGAAATTAAGAAAGAGATCCAGCACACATAAAACATCACACTATATCTTCTGTGCCACAAACTGTGAACTCATAAAATTCTGTACATTCATAAAACCAGGTTTCAGCCCTTTCCTCCATTTGCTGCACATCAGTGGCAATCAATACTTTATCTGTGAAAAGAGAGAGGAGATTAAGAGATTGTAAAGATTAAAATTTCAATCTGTGCTCAATTTTTAAAATAAAATGTTGTTATACCTGCAAAAAAAAAACATTAAAAACGCATCACACAAAAGTAAAATACTAGTTTAAAAACTAGAAAAATTACTCTTGCAAAAGTCCAGTGTTAAGAATTATTCATTCCACAGTCCTATTCTCGATAAATCTTGCATTTACTCCATTAATACTGGAACAGTAATAGCTGAGTAACTGAAGCAGAATTAATCCTCTTTGTGACTGTAAAC
>JAFJMP010000129.1:0-46678 GCA_029692085.1 Gymnothorax javanicus | reverse complement strand
CTAAAATGAGATGTTTTGTCTTCTGAATATACTGAAAAAAATATTCTTTTATTTAATCAAAAAGAATTTGTCTTTTATTTAATCAAGTTTGGACAACAGTAACTCCTTCTTTACCCACCCGAATAAAAAATCTTTGGCCAAATAACAAGTGGTTCAAAATTCAGCAGCAGGATCACTCACCAAAACAAATCAAAGAGCCTGTATCCTACTATAATTCGTCTTCGTTTGTTTATCTGTTTGGGGGCTATATCCTTCACGCCCACGGGTTGGCCAACGACTGTGTGATGGACAGAGGTATGTGCAATGCTGGTTGTCATGATGAATTACCCGTCTTTTAACACAGTTTTTGGCTGCTTTTAATGCGTATACGGCCAGTTCAAGCTTTCAACGAGCTGCCATGACACTATAGTCTTGGGTCTGTGACAGCCACACAGGGGAGCCCATAACCGCTTTGAAATGAGGCAAAGACATCGATGTGGAAGACGTTTCAGATCCCCGTACATAGCATGGCTCTCTTGGCTAGTTACTCCAATTTTAGCATCTTTGCACGAGCTGCCAATTCATTTTAGAATTGATTTTAAATTTTATTGATTACCTTCAAAGCACTTCATGGTATGGCACCAGAATATATAAGTGAGCTTCTAATTCCTTGTAAATATAATAGATTGCTAAGGTCATCAAAGCAAGTATTACTGGCTGTTCCAGAGTCTACGTTAAAAACAAAGGATGATCCGGCTTTTTCAGTTAAAGCTGCAAGACTCTGGAATGGTTTCCCAGTTAATATAATGAATGCTGAATCTTTACCTTCTTTTAAATCTCTGTTGAAGACTCACTTTAATAGGCTTGCTTTTGGAGACTAAATTCTTTTACTATACCACTGCTGTTTTCCTTTCTGGTGTGATTTTGTGTAAGTCTGTTTTTAAAATTCTTATTCTTCTATTTTGATGTTTATTCCCTGAATTTTTTTTTTTTTTGCCTTTTCCTATATATTTACTTTTTACCTGTTTGTGAAGCACTTTGTGCTGTTTTGCCCAAAAGGTGCTACATAAATAAATGTATTTGTGAGGCTTTTGCCTCCAGCCCTCCTCCAGGCACATTCTTCACTCCACCTCCCAAATGAGTCCTGTCCCTAGTTCCAGCCCGTCTGACAGCCATTTGGCATCTGACGGATATAACCCTGACATTATTATTATTATTATTACATACACATGGTCTTTCGTCAATGCTCTTGCTGTAATTAAGCCCTGTTCATGCCCTTGAATAACAGTCTCAATATGGGATTTTCCCAATAATCTGACTGAATGCAAATCAAAGCCTTGTCAAATCATTCAAAGGAATACACTGATAGATTGATAATATCTTATTATGCACAATCTAAATATGAAACATTCTAAGAAAACAAAATAGAGAAATGCATCTCAAAATTATTAGGGGCCAGGCAGCGAAAGCTGCCGGGAACCTATTGTTTTCGCCAGTATTATTCTTCTTCTTCTTCTTCTTCTTCTTCTTCTTCTTCTTCCGAGGAAATCTTACTTCCCATACATGAAAAATCACCAAACTTTGCACAAAGGTCCAGTCCCATGCCAGATTGCCTCAGCTGCAAAAACAGGCCTATAATCCTGATGGTGGTGCTACAGCAAGCCTCTAAAATTCAAAATTTTGAAAATTCACAACAAATCAACCATATGTGCTACAGATTGGCAACTTTCACCAAAATGTAGCCCCAATACTTAAGAAACTTTTGTCCACTTAAACTTAGTACAAATTATGAAGTCTATCACTGTTTTTTAACTTTTCTTGCCCCACAATTTTTGCTCAATTGTCACCAAATTTGCTGTACTGAATCTTCAGATCGTCCTCCACAAAAATACCACCCGGCGTTTTGATATTTCAAAAATTGAGCCTTCAGTGCATGAAAATGTTTGACTGTAAACAGTTCTGTAAACATATACCAGCCAATTCTTGATAAATACATTTTCAATCTTCCTGAAAAAAACTGATAATATTTTAGAGTCATGGTCGATGAAGTTTGCCAAATATCAGAATTTTTCCTCAAAAACTGAATTTTTGAAACCATTTTGAATTCTGCTCTCATGGAACAACTGGAGTCAATGTAAGAATGGCATTTTTAAACATTAGATTTTCTCTTATGAAGCAAAACACTTATTGCTAAAAACAAATCACCAACATACCTATGCTGTCAAGCTGCAATTTATGTATTATCAGATTTTTGTCTTGATAACAGAAATTTTGACATTTTGACAATTTTTGAAATATTCCTTGTTGGTTCTTGGTGTTAGAGGTTGTGCGTTCAAGTCCCAGCTGCAGCAGAATGAACTTTGCAATGTTGATGTTCTTGTCATTTGCCTGTTTAAGGACTTATTGTTTTCCTGAATAAGCGTTTAAATTTAAAAACTCTGAAAATTCCTACCAAACCAACCGTACGTATTACAGTTTTGCAACTTTCACCAAAATGTCAACCAATGCAAAATGTACGATGTAATCCCACCTCTCTTGTTGTCCTCCATTTTTTGCCTCTTGTTGCTCAGAATTGCCTAAATTTGCCTGGCCCCGATATCGCTACAAAGCAGCTTTAATTTCTTATGTAATCTGCATTTTGCCAAGGCAATGTGAAGACATGTGCGCTTGTATTCAGCCCTAATAGTGAAAACAAGTAAAAAACTGGATGCGCAAATCAAAAACCTTCCTTTATGCAAAACCTTTCCTTTGCTCCAATACATATCCCTAAATCTGCCCAAAACCTAACGCTAATCATTTATCCAATCCTAACCTTAACTTTAGGCCTCTAATGCATTTCCATTATCAGATTTCGTCTTAAAATGGATTTGAAAACTACCTCTGAATCATCAGTGCAACAATGAAAATTCGAGCGATGGCATTTCATGTTATTATTTTTGTGAGATGCATTTCACTAGCAATAAGCTCCAGCTCATCCACAACTCTGATAAGGAAGAAGTGATTTTGACAATGGATGGACAAATTTCTCTGGCAAAACACTTGTTAATTTTTATTGGTTCTATTCTATTTAATATTTCTGAAATCTAACAGTCTGTCAACCATGCAATGCAACCCCACCCATAAAAAAATAAGTAAAAAAATTGCATTACAGTCACAATTTGGTCAGTAAAGGAACAAAAGGTTATAGTGTTTGGACCCAGTAGTGGAAATATTTTTGTAGTCCAAAACAAGGACTCACCCTTGTGCTATACCTGTCCCTTTTTCTAAATTTGGCCTAACTGTATTATTTATCCTGTCTCTTACTCTATCCATGGCCTCAATCATAATTTTAATCCTGATTCTCACAGTAACATTACTGCCACTAATTAACATCGATCGTAAACATTAAGAAAAGCCATACTCCTAACCATTATCCTGAGCCCTAAACATAACTTTTAACGAAAGCCTGCCACTGCCTTTACACAAGTCATATTTACTGTATTAGTTTTACACTTAAAATGTTGCCAATGGGAAAACTGCTTTGTGGGGATATCACTGTAATTTACGTATTTGTCCAACAGATAGCGCCACAGAGCCAATGTAGGGCAGAGCCGAAGCATTTATGTACAACAATTATTGAATGTTTGAGCATCCCTTTGTTGGGAGGAGCTGCAAAATAATCCACGTACAGTATGTTTTAAAGAAAATTCTTATTAACTTGGGCTTGTTGAAGTGCAAATTAGGGATAACCAGTGGTGTGTTACGCTACAGTGCTACAAATGCAAAGTCAATATAGGTCCCTAAATGTTGCGTGTTGCCACCGTATTTCAGATATTTCAGATATACAGTGCGTTTTTTTAAATAAATCTTTAAAAATGTACAGAATAAATTTATTTGAAGTTGGAAGAGTGTGTTTAAACAAGTCTTAATGGTTGCACAACATTTACAGGGTTTTAGTGCAGTTTTAGACGGTATTTGCAATTTCATCAGCCAAAAAATGTCAGGTGGTGCTACCAAAAGTTTCTTGAAAAATCACACTTCCCTCTTTTTTTTCCTGAGTGATTTGTTTAGGAAGTATACCTGAGAGTGTCTACTCTGCCAAAAACATTACTATTTTTTAGTTGAGCTGGGTATTAAAAGTAACTTATGGATTCTTTATTGTTGGGGGCGGGTATTTTGGTTTTCCATACAATTTAAGAACAAAAACTATTAAAGGGGCAAAAAGCAAAATCTTTTCACCACTAGGTTTGCTGTTGTGCAATGCCTGTGGACCAAAACAAAGTGTGTCATGAGCCACACCTCCCTCTACCTCTGCTCTTCGGCAGAATGACGGGAAGTTTCTGCGGCGTTATTACTCAGTACATCGAACCCGAAATGCTCACAAAACTGCAGATTTGCGCTAATTGCAAATGTTAGCTGGCTGCCGGGCTACTCACCTAACACAACCGTAATGCCTCGCCCATTGCTGGGACCGAGCCGCGAACAACTCAAGCTCCGGACATTAACCCATGCTATGATTGTAACATTAAATTTAATTGAATCGCCATAGCGACATGTGCCTAACGTTACTGTAACACTAATTAAAGCAAACATTTGACTTTATGTTGTTACTTTCCTGTCCAGGAGAAGAAGAGCTAGCTCCGAGTCAAATTGTAGCCCCTTTAGCTCTCGCAGTGCTCTCCACCTTGGAAATGCAAGGCCAATGTTAATCCGGGTTCTGTCCCTTTCTTTATCCGACAACTTCTTCGCCAACGACTGATGTTTCTTTAGATGTAATTTCGGGTCCTGCTCGTCTTCAGGTGAACGTTTGGCATGAGTACCATACACAACCTCCACTTTTTTGGGGTTTTTTTTTACCAGAATGATTTTAAAAGGGGGCACAAATATTTTTGGGGGGTTTTTATGAGTGAGAAGGGGGTTTAGAATGATGGGGAAAAAATTTTAAAAGGAAGGGGTAGATGTGGCGCGAGTAAAAAAAATTTTTGCGGTAATTCCGCTTTCCACTTCTGTACTCTTTCCTCGTGCCATTCATTTTGTGTTCTATCTCTTGATCTAACTATGTTCTCCTTTTTTTATCCATTGATGAGGCTGTGAACAAAGGTTAACATGTTAAGTTACACATTACATTAGTGACTGCAGCGGGATTTGAACCGGGAAACCTGCAGAGAAAGCAATGTTAATCACACTATACACTGTGGCCTTAACCACTACACCAACTGGTAGTGGTACACCAAAGGTAGGTAGTATGTATGTTTGTTTGTTTGTTTGTATATTTATTTATTTATAAAATATATATTCGTTTATTTTTCTTTCTTTTATTTATTGTTGTCAGTGAAGAGATGTAAATTGAATATCCATTTTGATGTGTTTCATACAGGTGAGTTGGCTGACCCATTGACCCTGGGTAGAATAATTTCAGCAGAACAAACCATTGTTTGTAGCTGAGTTGGGTTAAGGTTAGGGTTAGGGATAGGGGCAGGGATAGCATTCCCTATGAGTTACGTAAGGTTAGGGTTAGGGATAGGGGTAGGGGTAGGGATAGAGATAGTTTAGTTCGTTTGGCAAGTGTGAGCACGAGGCTCGGGCACGGTAGGCGAGTACGGTTGGAAGAGGTGGATTCGGGCACGATCCATCCGTTCTAGTTTCGAATGTGAAAGCAACCGTACATCAGCACGGCAGATTACCGTTATGTGTCACGGTTGTCTTGTTCTAAGAAATGCAGCGGCGAAAAGATCTCTCCATTCAAACGAAGAAATTCAATACTTGCTCGAAATGTAGGCGCACGAAAACACAATCCACCACTGGGTATACCACGCACAAAAACTCAGAGGTTTTCGGAATAATTTGTGCTTCGCGTGCTTATGACAGAACAATAGATCAATTTCGCGACAAATTAAAGAAAATGTCGCTCCGATAGTAATATCAAAGTGCGCGACGCGGTGCCAAAGTCTTGCAGCTCAAGTTATGAGGCAGATAAATTTTCGTGCTATGAGGCATGGATAACATAATCAGCCAAATACACAAGGGCGAAATGTCTTACCTATAAGGTTCTTTTCCTTCTTAATTATTTATTGTTGTTAACGTCATGTAAATGGTCAGCCTTAAATGCACTCGCGTACGTTTTCTATTTAGAATGGAAATAAAAGGCGTGATGAAATTGGTCATACGTGCGCAGAATGAGTTTCAAGATTATAAAGGGTCGTGTAGTAATCAGCGACAAACAAGAAGAAAAATGAGTGATTGCACGGTGCAAGATGTGTGGAATTTATTGATCGAGTGCCAGCGGTGGCAGATCAAGAGGTCCTTGCCATCCACGCATACGAGCAGCAGCGACGGCTTAGGTTTTTATCTGGCCGAGTACATGTGGCGACGTAAACACAGCGGCGTCGACCACTTTACTCAAATTTCTGCACACATCCTGCTATTGTACGCGCCACCTAAGAGTGTGTAACACCGAGAAGACATCAATAGAATAATATCATAAAGCCAACTTCGATGTAAGTTCCAAACTTAATGTTGTTAGGCGCTAGGCAAGCTTAAGCACGCGAATTATTACTCAAACAGAGGTCCAGATAACAAACGGCTGGGTGTTGAACACACTAGCGCCTGCGGAAACTGAGCGCTCGCCCTCGCTGCATGCGCGTGCCTATGTGATATCTCGAACTATGCATACGCTGCGCATGCCCCAGTATTGTCAACAGTGTCATGGCTGCCACCTTGTACAAGCTAGTAGCACGTATAGCCGCTGTAGAAATTAAAGTGTTAATTATCTTTACTGGATGTACGGTCGACGTTTTTCCACACCCGAATACTTCACTTGGTATCTAAACATTAAGGTAAGCCGAAAAAGTTGTGATTTTTTTCGATTTTGCTGGAGGTTGTGTATGGCACTCTTACTGAACGTTTCATTCCGCTCTCCGCCATTTCGCTTTTTAAAAAATACACGCTGTCACTGCTCACTGGCTGTATGAATGCATTCTCGGGAAGGAGGAGGAGGCGATTCTGCTCACTGGCTGTATGAATGCATTGTCGGGAAGGAGGAGGCGGAGATTCACATGAACGTACATGAACGCGCAGCCGGACCAGGCTTGTAAACAAGGGGCCGGAGATCAACACAGAGAGTGGGTGTGTGACGTCCTGCTATACTCCAGATGAAATTACACCTCTCGTTCTTCACATAGCGTTTTTTAATTCCTTCAATTCAGAAATGATGCATTTCCACTTATTGCCCCTTTAAACATTGTTTATTTGAAAGGTTTTCAATATAAATTATGCCCCCATATTAATATGATATTAATTCATATTTTAAATTACAAATTTAATACATTTCACATAGTGTTAACTTGCTCAGACAGTTGCACCACCTGACATTTTGAGGGTTTGAGATGGCAAAACATAAAATATATATCATTTTTATGATAAACTGGAAATATGTTCAAATTAAACATGTTTTATAGAATAAAATGATGCTTATTATGAATCATTTAAAATTATTTCAAACCAAAGTAGTGCACTCAGACAATTTCATGTCATTGACCCAGGTGTGTATCAAGGGTTGGTTCTTGGGCCCTTAGCCTATGCTCACTTGCTGCAGATGAAGTTGAGCCTCTCTGTCTTTGGCAGTTTGTACCACTTCTGCCCACCACAGGACTCTATAGCCCCCATATACCCACACTCATCCTGCAGGTTCTGCGAGGCCCAGTTCTGGTAGCAGACTCGATCTTCGTTGATCCAGTACCAGTACTTTGTGATGCAGGTGAGGCCCAGCCACACATGGTGCGTAGAGGCCTGCTGGGCCCTTCTCTTCACCCAGTGCTGAAGAGACTCAGTGTAAACGGACATCAGGTGACTGTGGTGCCTCCTGCAGTAATCCAGGGCTTCGTCCCAGGTACGGTTCTCTCTCACCAGGATAAGATCATCTGGAGAGACGAATGGGGAGGGGAGAAGAGGTGGTCAATGCAAATTCTAATCCCACACACATTATTTTCCCTCCTTCTGAAGTGGTCCTATCACAGGTAGAGCAGTTGGTAGGAATCCTGGGTCCCAAGTAAGAACAGGACCCCCAGAATTCCCCCTTTATTTAGTCAAACTCACAAGCAGTGGGTCCTCACCAACCTCAAAACCCAAAGACCTGTCACCTCTTTCACTCCACAAGAGAAGGTCCTGATCACAGATAGTGAGGCACGGATACGACTTTTTCAGCCCCAACACACACACCGATACCTGGGCTTTGGCTATTGGCTGATAACAAACACGGATCCAAGACCAGTGTTTAATTAAAAAGCCATATGCTTCACAGTGTGGAAGACTCTGGGATCATTTTCTCATCTGTAAGTCAACATCAGGTTTGACTTAAACAAAATGGAACAAATAACGACATACAAACATATGTACCGAATTGTTAGTTATTAAAATAATGGCTCCAAACTCTTAGTGTTTTCAGAGTGATGCGATTGTCCTCTGCTTTGGCTCTGTTCTCCCGCAAATCGAAAGGCAGCAAAAATACAAATTAACATGAGGTTAAAGTGCACATGTGGTCAGCTTTAATCTGAGGGTACACTGTAAAAAAAAAAAAAACTTAAAAAATAAGGCAACCAGCTGCACAGCATTTTTGAGTTTTCTCAACTTGATTTTTGAGTTTGCTCAAACCAATTTGAAAAAAAAAAAAAAAAACTCAGGACATGATGTTGGGCCGAATGAAAAATGCTGTGCAGCTGGTTGCCTTAGGCCTTTAATTTGAGTCAGCTTTTCATTTTAACAGTGGATTTGCTTCCGTATTGTGTGATATCCATAGAAATTACAGTCATTTCTGAAGATGGCCACTGTCCAATTTTTAATGGGCTGCTCTGTAATTCTTGCCAAAGAAAAGCAATACAGTTCTATCTGGCAATATTTTTATGACAAAGAATATTTTAGAACACAGCAGCAACACTGGGAGAGTGTTTTGGGAGACTTTAAACAAGGCAGAGCTTGATTTAATTTTCGGTTTGTTTGTTTTGTGATCGGCTCACTCCCTTGTCATCCAACACTCACCTCAGGATCAGTGCGGACGGAGCACCTGAGGTAAACTCTTCAACTGAACTCACCGTCATAGCAGTAGAAAGGTTTTTTCTCGCTGCACTCGTCCTTCTTCCATTTTCCTGAGGACCCCACCGCAGTGCAGATTGGATATGTTCTGTCTTCAGTGGTGTCGTCCCAGCTGTGATACGAGAATTGGCTCTGGTCGGACCACATCCAAATTTTAGAAAGACCTATCCACCAGCTCCCTCCTCGCAACTGAATGCTTTCATGCATCCTCTTGTACTCCTCTGTGTTCCTTCTCACTGCCAGGCCTGTGTAATTCTGGTCTTTGCAGTACCTCTGAGCCTCTGTCCAACTCAGGGCCTGATTTGATATGGGGAAATACTCTGGAGTCTGGCCCTCTGTAACGATACAGCAGGATGTGTTTAATCTCCATAATCATTCTCACATTATTCATTCATCATCACCACTGCTGCTGGTTTTTCCCTCAGAGCTGCAAACTGAGGTCACTCACTCACTAACTCCCCTTTTCACTCATTTACTCACTCACTTTCTCTCTAACTACACTCAATCACTCACTCATTCATTTACTCACTCAATCACTTATTTACTCACTCTCACTCACCCATTTACTCACTCACTCACTCTCACTCTCACTCACTCTCTCGCTCATTTACTTGCTCACATACTCACCCATTCACTCATTCAGTGACTCACTCACTTATTCATTCACTCACTTATTCACTCACTCGCTCGCTCACTCACCTATTCATTCATTCACCTACTCACTATATTCACTCACTCACTCATTCACAGACATTTGGCGGATACACTGAGAAGGACACGTGTCTATGTGCCTCGGGTCTGTACGGTTTCATACTAGTTTTAAAAACATTTCAGCAGTTGGAATTACGCCTCATACTCAGTTTCATTTAACCCCTTTAACTCTGTCTTTTCACTTAAACTTTACCTCAAGTAGGTTCAATGTGAGAAAAAGCCATTTCTTTCATATTGTAGGACAATGTCACAAACATATTCTGTATCTGCTGGTTGCAGCTCTTCACTTAAGCTACATCACACTCTAACTGAGAAATATTCAAACCCAGGATGCCCTATTGATATGGCTACAGTATTGCACCAGATGGAAAATATCAAGATATCGTTCATCATTTTATACACATTTCCCCATAATTCAGCAGGACATATTTGGAATCATTGGAAACCTTAAAATCTCCACTAAAATTTAAAATCAGTTCCACAGGTTTGAATTCAGCAGCTGCATTTGACAGACCCATATGTGGGTTACTAGGTTTTTTGGGTTAGTTACCATCAGCCAGAGTTCAAGCAAAGAGCAAATTTTGCCCCTGTCCAAGTACTTGTGGACAGTACTGTACTTCACCTTGAGATCATATACTTGGTCTCCAAGTCATTATCTCCTCGTAAACGGGTTTCTGGCCAAATTGTAACAAAATAAGGGGTAAATAAAAATACGTAAATACCTTAAATAAAATATAGTAAGGTTCACAAGCGTTTGGACTGTGTGTTGTTTCATTGGACCGTTATTCCTACTCGGATTCTGCCATAAAGAAGTAAATACTTAAATGAAGAGCTGTATGTCAGACTGACGGTGTTTACATCACTGTTAGGCGAAGAGAAACCGCATAAAAAGTACAGCCTTTTAAGATACAGGGTAAACCAAAAATTAATCAAATGCAGCAAATAGTTAAACCACATGCATTGAAGTCCAGAAGTATTTGGACAGTGATATAATTTAAAGAGCTGTAATTCCCGGGCTGTCTTTCCATATAAAGAGGCTGCATGACCATGAAATGACCTTTACAGACATAACATGACTTTGTCCTTGAAACCACCTTTATGGAGGCAGCGTGACCTCTATGTAACCTTTACTGTAGCAAAATGACCATCACATGAAATTAGCTGCTGCAACACTACCTCCACATGGCCCTTACAGACACAACATGACGTCCACATGAACCGCAAGGAAGCAGTTTCACATGCAAGGAATGCAAGACTTCAAAATGGATTAAAGCAGCTTTTCTCACAAAGCAGTGTGTGTGCATGCATGGGAGGGCAATATGGCTGAGGACAATTCTCCAAGAATGGTTTACAGTTTGGTACAAAGCAAGGCTGTATCAGAATTGGTCCTCATTGGTGTTTGTGTAATGAGATTTGAAAAAGACAGGCATTCTGACCTTTGTAGCAGATGAAATAGAGGGATGTAGCACAAATATAATCACGAAATCCATCTTTGCTCATTACTGCACAGTTCTCCAGTCCTTTATTATTGTTTGGTTCCCCTTTTGCCCAGTTCAAAGGTGAATCCTCAGCCTCCTGATAGAGATCTGGGTGTGCAAGAGACCACTGCCATGTTCTTCTGAGCCCGATCCAGGCGTCTCTCGATGACTGCGGTGAAAGGGCTTCTTGTCCTCTGTACAGGGTGACTAAATCAGCGTAATTCTGCCGACAGAAACTCTGAGCATCAGACCAGCTCTTTTCATCTTCAACAAGGTGATACTGAAGAGCAGGGCAGGGCCACAGAGTGCAGGATCCTGTGAAATACACGCACACACACACACACGCACACACACACACACACACACACACACACACACAAACACACACACAAACACACACACACACACACACACACACACACACACACACGCACACACACACACACATACACACACACAACACACACACACACACACACACACGCGCGCCCACACACGCACACACACACAGAGGAATAAGACGCTACATGGCCAAAAGTATAAAGACAACAGCATATCTGACATCTCATTCCAAAATAAAGGTGCTATACATGCAGTCACCCCCGCTACTGTAACTGCCTCTGCCCTTCTGGGAGAGCTTTCCAGGGCACACAAGATAACTGCAGCAGGGTTGTGCCTTGATTATAATCTGAAAAGTGTCAATAAGGCAGTGATCCCAGACAATTAGGTTTGGCTCAAAGGTCGGGGCTCTGTCCAGGCCACAAAATTTATTCTGCACCCATCACAACAAACCACAAACAGTCCCAACCACAATAATTGGCACCCTTGGCAAAGACTGAGTGTAAAGGGTGATAAAAAATATTCACCTTCTGGAGTAATTCCACTCGGAAAAAGAGAGGGGGAAAAAATCCAAGCATCAAATGAATTACATTTATTTTGATAAATTAATCTCTCATCAAGAAATAATTGCTTTTAAAGAAACCTCGTGCCACAATTATTGGCACCCCCACATTTAATACTTTGGAGAATATTATGGAGTATGGAATTTGAGGCCATCCTTCTATCCAGAATCTCTCTTGATCTGTGGTTTGTAAATTCAGTCCTGGGGGACCCCTTTGTGTGTCAGCTTTTGTTCCAACCACGATGACAATCCCAAAATTTCAACAAGCTGTTACTTTTTCTGAACTAAGTGCTCATACATGCTGATTACTTGACCTTGTCATCAATGCACAAGGTATATTGAATAATTCTGCAAGAAAAAATTCGGAAATTCTGTTTGTTTGTTTTTCTTTTATATTTATGGTCATGTTAATATTTATTCATTCATGTGACTTCACTACATCATACATATTCTGTTAGCCCAGGTTGTCCTGAAAAAAATCATGAATATAAATGGATCACAGATTGCAGGGTTGGATTATAAAAGCATGATTACACAAGGAGGCGAGGTGAATCTAAAACTGAAAAATGGCTTCGACCCCAGGGCCCAGTATTTCAAAACTTGTAATCTGGATCAGAATAATCTGGATAATGAAATCCACCTTTTCTCAATCATGGATCAAGGTGATCCTGCTGACTTTATCTGAGTATTTCAAAACACTAGCAGATTGGATCACCGTGATCCTTACCTGGCCGGATAAGGATTTCCAAATCCCGTGTCTCCGCCTCCGGATTTGAAACATGGCGGACTACTTCGCGAAAGGAGCAGCTGGGAGCACAACTGTCACGTCAAAAGTGTAAGTTTCCTGTCGTCTAATGTGTAGCGGTTTTAAGGCAATACGAACGCCAACCAACATATCAAACTAGCCAACTACTTGAATTGTCAGCTACTTAAAACCAGGCCGCAGCGATCTCTAATTTAGCCGCGTTTGTGCTAACGGTATTTAACTCGGCTCCATTGACTTGTGTGTTAAGTAGCTAGCGGGCAATCCAATCCTAACCTTAACTTTAGGCCTCTAATGCATTTCCATTATCAGATTTCGTCTTAAAATGGATTTGAAAACTACCTCTGAATCATCAGTGCAACAATGAAAATTCAAGCGATGGCATTTCATGTTATTATTTTTGTGAGACGCATTTCACTAGCAATAAGCTCCAGCTCGTCCACAACTCTGATAAGGAAGACATGATTTTGACAATGGATGGACAAATTTCGCTGGCAAAACACTCATGTTAATTTTTATTGGTTCTATTCTATTTATATTTATGAAATCTAACAGTCTGTCAACCATGCAATGTCACCCCACCCATAAAAAAATAAGTAAATAAATTGCATTACAGTCACAATTTGGTCAGTAAAGGGACAAAACAAAAGGTTATAGTGTTTGGACCCAGTAGTGGAAATATTTTTGTAGTCCAAAACAAGGACTCACCCTTGTGCTATACCTGTCCCTTTTTCTAAATTTGGCCTAACTGTATTATTTGTCATGTCTCTTACTCTATCCATAGCCTCTGTCATAACTTTAATCCTGATTCTCACTCTAATATTACTGCCACTAATTAATATCATTTGCAAACATTAAGAAAAGCCATACTCCTAACCATTATCCTGAGCCTTAAACAAACTTTTTTACGAAAGCCTGCCACTGCCTTTACACAAGTCAGATTCACTGTATTACTTAAAATGTTGCCAATGGAAAAACTGCTTGGCGGGGATATCACTGTAATTTACGTATTTGTCCAACAGATAGCGCCATAATGCCAATGTTGGGCAGAGCCGAGGCATTTTGTACAATTATTGAGAGCGTTTGAGCATCCCTCTTATGGGAGGAGCTGCAAAATAATCCATGTACGGTATGTTTAAAAAAAAAATTCTTATTGACTAGGGCCTGTTGAGGTACAAATTTGGGATGACCAGTGGTTTGTTATGCTACAGTGCTACAAATGCAAAGTGTGTATAGGTCTCTAAATGTTGCGTGTTGTCACCGCATTTCAGATATACAGGGTGTACATGTGGTAGGTGTGTGTCGGGGTGTGTGTTGATTTACTAACATGGACCTACGCAGTGTAAACACCAGTAGGTGTGTATCAAGGGTTGGTTCTTAGGCCCTTAGTGTGGTGGAAATTTATTTATTCCTGTAAGAAACACTCAGAGACAGAGTTAGTAAAATAGGATCCAGTCTTTACTATATGCATATAGGGTCCAAGTTACATGCAGAACAAAGACAAAGGGTTTTCCCTTTGCTTGGATATTTGTATGAGCACAATGTCTTAAATGTACGCCCCTCTGCGGCAAATTTCCTCCAATAGTTCATTTCTCTCATCCTTTCTACAGGCACCTATTATCCAACCCCCCTCCTTGAAACTGATTTACACAGAAGTATGTTCTCTCAGCATTCCATAGCCGAGTGTCCGTATCTCACGTACATATGGTCCCGACAACCTCATCAGCCTCAGCAGAGAGGAGACTGCCCCCGCAGCTTTACCTCATCCTAAGGCCTTATCTCAAGGCCCTGGAGGATCCGAAGGTTCAGCACGCACATCTCATAAAACTTCTGTTGCAATCTTATCTCAAGAACTCAGAGGAACACACAGTTCAGAATTGGGACAAACAATTTTCTTTCATTCTTTCATTCTGAATTCTTGAAGCTAATAAATAAACATGCCCCCTTGCGTAAATTTAGGATAAAGGGGCGAAATAATCCTTGGTTTTCCACCGAAATTTGAAACTTCCTAAAAGAAAGAGATCATGCCTGGGACAGAGCACGAAAATCAAAATTAGAGGCCGATCTGATCATTTTCCGTCAGCTTCGCAACAAATGTACCTCCTTAATCAAAAAGGCTAAATCTGAATTTTATTTATCTGAAACCACCAAAAATCTAAATGATCCCAAGAAATTTTGGAATGTTGTGAGATCTGCTTCTGGTGTTATGTCCTCCAGTGATCTGCCAAATTTTCTGGTCAAAGATTCTGTAAACTTGACTGATAAATGTGCCATTTTAAATTATTTTAATGAGCATATTGCCACAGCAGGGCACTTGTTTGATTCTTTAATTAATAATTTTAAAAACACTATTTTATACAGTGAACCTGCTGTTGTAAACATTCCCCCTGTTGATTGCACCTTTCACCTTCCACCTGTGTCTACTTCTGAGGTCCACAGTGCGTTGAAAAAATTGGATTCCAAAAAATCAGCTGGTCCTGATAGTTTGGATCCATTTTTTTCTAAAGCTGGCTGCTGACTTCATTGCTGAGCCTCTAACCTGTATTTTTAATCTAAGCCTCAGGGTAAACAAACTTCCAGAACTTTGGAAATCTGCTTTTGTCCTCTCACTGTTAAAGGAGGAGATCCCTCAATTGTGAACAACTTCAGGCCTATCTGTAAATTATGTATTCTGGCGAAAATTCTTAAAAAACTGGTCTGTGATCAACCGAAGGATTTCTTAGAGGCAAATAACATTTTAAACCCTTTTCAATCAGGTTTTAGGAAGCAGCACAGCACTGCTACATCTGCCTGAAAAGTTTTAAATGATGTGTTTGAGGCTTTGGACTTGAAAGAGTTTTGTGTTGGTCTGTTCATTGATGTAGCCAAAGCATTTGACACAGTGGATCACAGTCTTCTGTGAAATATTCTCTCCAAGATTGGCATCTCCAGTCAAGCTGCCTCTTGGTTTGCTGAATATTTGGCAGGTGGGACGCAATGTGTTCAACTGGCAGGAGCTTGTTCTACCCTTATTGAGGTCACAAAAGGTGTTCCTCAAGGCTCAGTCTTGGGACCCATCTTGTTCTCAATTTATGTTAATGATCTGTGTACAAATTTGCCAAATGCTTCGTACCATCTTTATGCGGACGATACTGTGACACATTCGATTGTACATGCATTTGAACTCTTGCAATCTGCCTTTGATGTTGTACAAATTCATCTGGAGAAATCAAAACTGGTTTTAAATACTGAAAAGTCCAAGCTAGTGCTTTTTTCAAATTCTTCAGTTTCCTTGGAGAATATTCCTTCAATCAGAACTGTCCAGGGTAAAACTCTAGAGCTGGTCTCCAGTTATAAGTACCTGGGACTAACTATTCACGGGGACCTTTCATTCAAAGTCCATATCAAAAATTTGATCTTCAAATTAAGGGTGAAGCTTGGTTTTTATTATCGAAACAAGTCATGTTTCTCTCCGTCAGAGCTCGGAAGCTCCTGGTGACAGCTACTTTTTTTTTGCCTGTTCTTGGTTATGGCGATGCTGTGTATATGTGTGCCTCAACCAGCTGCCTACAGTCTTTGACGCCAGTCTATCACTGTGCCCTGAGGTTCATCACAGGTTGTAGCCACCTCACCCATCACTGTGAACTGTATGCTAAAGCTGGCATACCCTCCTTGAATGTAAGACGTCATACACACTGGATGACTTTGATTTATAAGGCCCATCTTGGCCTGGTTCCCGCTTTTCTATGCACTTTTCTTCGAGAGTTGAAAGCCACTATGCCTTGCGATCAAATGACATTTTTCCTCTCTCTGCTCCTCGTGTTAGAACTGAAACAGGAAAAAAGCATTTAGTTTTGCTGCCCTTCGCTTGGAATGCCCTCCAATCTGAACTGAAATTGTCAGAACTTGTTTCATTGGAAGCTTTCCGCTGCATCTTACGGAAAAGACAATCGAAATCCATTGATCAGTGCCTGTGTTCTTAATTGTTACTGTAAACTCCTGCACTTTATTGCTTTGCACTTAGTCTTTTATTATTTGTTCTTAATTATTGTTATCTGTCTGTCCTGTTCACTGTGACGTGTGCTGCTACCTTTCTTGGCCAGGTCGCCCTTGTGAAAGAGGTCTTGATCTCAATGGGTCTTTTATCTGGTTAAATAAAGGTTAAATAAAAATAAAAAGTTCAGTTAAGCACATTCCAGAACATTTCTGCATACCTACAAGCTAGATTACAAGGATAAACAATTTATAACTAAATTTCTCTCACACTCAGCCTATGCTCACTTGCTGCAGATGAAGTTGAGCCTCTCTGTCTTGGGCAGTTTGTACCACTTCTCCCCACCACAGGACTCTATAGCCCCCATATACCCACACTCATCCTGCAGGTTCTGCGAGGCCCAGTTCTGCCGGCAGACTTCATCTGTGTTGATCCAGTACCAGTTCTTCGAGATGCAGGTGAGGCCCAGCCACACATGGTCCGTAGAGGCCTGCTGGGCCCTTCTCTTCACCCAGTGCTCAGTGTAAACGGACACCAGGTCACTGTGGTGCCTCCTGCAGTAATCCAGGGCTTCGTCCCAGGTACGGTTCTCTCTCACCAGGATAAGATCATCTGGAGAGATGAATGGGGAGGAGGGGTGGTCAATGCAAATTCTAATCCCACACACATTATTTTCCTCTGTCTGAAGTGGTCCTATCACAGGTAGAGCAGTTGGTAGGAATCCTGGGCCCCAAGTAAGAATAGGACCCCCAGAATTAATTTGTCAGCTTTTCATTTTTTACAGTGTATTTGCTTCCGTATTGTGTGATATCCAATCCAATAGAAATTACAGTCATTTCTGAAGATGGCCACTGTCCAACTTTTAATGGGCTGCTCTTGCCAAAGAAAAGCAGTAAAATTTTATCTGCCAATGTTTTTCTGACAAAGGATATTTTAGAACACAGCAGCAACACTGGGAGAGTGTTTTGGGTGACTTTAAACAAGGCAGAGCTTGATTTAATTTTCGGTTTGTTTGTTTTGTGATCGGCTCACTCCCTTGTCATCCAACACTCATCTCAGGATCAGTGCGGACGGAGCACCTGAGGTAAACTCTCCAACTGAACTCACCATCGTAGCAGTAGAAAGGTTTTTTCTCTCTGCACTCGTCCTTCTTCCATTTTCCTGAGGACCCCACCGCAGTGCAGATTGGATATGTTCCGTCTTCAGTGGTGTCGTTCCAGTTGTGATATGAGAATTGGCTCTGGTCGGACCACATCCAAACTCTAGACAGACCTATCCACCAGTTCCCTCTTCGCAACTGAATGCTTTCATTCATCCTCTTGTACTCCTCTGTGTTCTTGCTCACAGCCAGGCCTGTGTAATTCTGGTCTTTGCAGTACCTCTGAGCCTCAGTCCAATTCAGTTTCTGATGTGATATGGGGAAATACTCCGGAGTCTGGCCCTCTGTAACGATACAGCAGGATGTGTTTAATCTCCATAATCATTCTCACATTATTCATTCATCATCACCACTGCTGCTGGTTTTTCCCTCAGAGCTGCAAACTGAGGTCATTCACTCACTAACTCCCCTTTTCACTCATTTACTCGCTCACTTTCTCTCTAACTACAATCACTCAATCACTCATTTCAAAAGTACAGCCTTTTAAGATATAGGGTAAACCAAAAATTAATCAAATGCAGCAAATAGTTAAATCACATTCACTGAAGTCCAGAAGTATTTGGACAATGATACAATATAAAGGACTGTAATTCCTGGGCTGTCATTCCATATAAAGAGGCTGCATGACTTTGAAATGACCTTTACAGACATAACATGACCTTGAAACCACCTTTATGGAGGCAGTGTGACCTCTATGTAACCTTTACTGAAGCAAAATGACCATCACATGAAATTGGCTGCCGCAGTACTACCCCCACATGGCCCTTACAGACACAACATGACGTCCACATGAACCGCAAGGAAGCAGTTTTACATGCAAGGAACGCGAGACTTCAACATGGAATAAAGCAGCTTTTCTTACAAAACAGTGTGTGTGCATGCATGGGAGGGCAATATGGCTGAGGACAATTCTCCAAGAATGGTTTACAGTTTGGTACAAATCAAGGCTGTATCAAAATTGGTCCTCACTGGTGTTTGTGTAATGAGATTTGAAAAGGGCAGGCATTCTGACCTTTGTAGCAGATGAAATTGAAGGATTTAGCACAAATATAATCACGAAATCCATCTTTGCTCATTACTGCACAGTTCTGATTTCCTTGTTTTTTGTTTGGTTCCCCTTTTTTCCAGTTCAAAGATGAATCCTCAGCCTCCTGACAGAGATCTGGGTGTGCAAGAGACCACTGCCATGTTCTTCTGAGCCCGATCCAGGTGTCTCTCGATGACTGCGGTAAAAGGGCTTCTTGTCCTCTGTACAGGGTGGCTAAATCAGCGTAATTCTGCCGACAGAAACTCTGAGCATCAGACCAGCTGTTTTCCTCTTCAACAAGGTGATACTGAAGAGCAGGGCAGGGCCACAGAGTGCAAAATCCTGTGAAACACACACACACACACACACACACACACACACACACAGAGGAATAAGATGCTACATGGCCAAAAGTATAAAGACAACAGCATATCTGACATCTCATTCCAAAATAAAGGTGCTATACATGCAGTCACCCCCGCTACAGTAACTGCCTCTGCCCTTCTGGGAGAGCTTTCCAGGGCACACAAGATAACTGCAGCAGGGTTGTGCCTTGATTATTATCAGAAAAGTGTCAATAAGGAAGTGATCCCAGACAATTAGGTTTGGCTCGAGGGTCAGGGCTCTGTCCAGGCCACAAAATTTATTCTGCACCAATCGCAACAAACCACAAACAGTCCCGACCACAATAATTGGCACCCTTGGCAAAGATTGAGTGTAAAGGATGATTAAAAAAAAAATCACTTTTTGAAGAATTAGCTTAATTTCACTCGGAAAAAAGAGAGGGGGAAAAATCCAAGCTTTAATTGAATTAAATTTATTTTGATAAACTAATCTCTCATCAAGAAATAATTGCTTTTAAAGAAACCTCATGTGCCACAATTATTGGCACCCCCACATTTCATACTTTGGAGGATATTATGGAGTATGGAATTTGAGACCATCCTTCTATCCAGAATCTCTCTTGATCTGTGGTTTGTAAATTCAGTCCTGGGGGACCCCTGCGTATGCGAGCTTTTGTTCCAACCGCGATGACAATCCCAAAATTTCAAAGGCTGTTACTTTTTCTGAACTAAGTGCTAATACATGCTGATTACTTGACCTTGTCATCAATGTTTGTTTTTCCCTAATATTTATGGCGATGTAAATATTTATTAATTCATATGACTTTACTACATCATACATATTCTGTTAGCCCAGGTTGTCCTGAAAAAAAATCATGAATGTAAATTGAAAACAGATTACAGGATTGGGTTATAAAAGCATGATTACACAAGGAGGCCAGGTGAGCCAAAAACAGAAATAATGGCTTTGACCCCAGAGGGTTAAACTCTTAAATCACATTCTGTCACAAAAAGCTGTCCATGCCCCGAAAAAATGCATCTTCTGCAGGAATGTGGTAAATTTTGGATTAAATTTCAAACTCTAAACTTAAATAAGCGTAAAATTGCATGAAAAGTGGCAGATAACCATTAACCAACGATATTGAAAACTGAGGTTAATCAGCAAGATATGTAACTGGCTACCAATTCCTAACCATCTGTGCAACTAATCCCAGTAACCCTCCTCACTGTGTGTGGGGGCAAAACAAACCTGGGTCCTCCTCCAGGCGAGTCTGTAACAGGTCAAGGTGAGTTTTAATTATTGCACAGAATCAAACGAGTGAGAACTGGAGTCTAGTATCTAGCATTTAGTGGGAAATGAGTTAGGTGCGTGTAGCACCCTCTGACTACACTAAAATCATAAATATTTAATGTCAGTAAGAGGTTTTTTTTTGAACAGAAGTATCAACAATCAGGCAAATATCTGAATTTACAGAAAGCACTTCATTGGTTAGTAGACTCTGGTTCTCAGCCACTCGTCTGGATTGTCTTTGTTTTCTCGAGCATCAAGATTTTCCTTCATTGGCTCAACCTGCCAGGGGCCCGACTCAAACCATTAAAATTAACTAAAGACAAACGAGTGCACATACTTTCAGCTATGCAGTGTATTTCTGTTCATTTTATCAGAATGACCTCAAAAACAAATCTGGTAATTCATGGGTAGGGCTGAATAAATGCACTTATTCCTGCAGGAAACAGCTCAAGCAGACAGAACGTGACTGAAGGGTGTTATATTATATTCATGTACAGTGGGCTCCAAAATTGCTGGCACCCCTGACTGGCAACTAACAAAAAATACTTTAGAAAATTCAAAAAAAATTATTTCTAAAAGCTCTAAATAATGACGTGTGAGAAATACTGTACAATATTAATATTCCATTGGAACCAGCCAAAGTCATTTACTTATTTAAGTAAAAATCATTTTACTCCAAATCAAGGTTTCACAATTAATGGCACCCCTGAAGATTACTGTAGATAACATCAACCAAAATTAAACCAGGAATTAAATCTCACTTATTTAAGTTTTATCTACAGTCCTGCCCAAAATTATTCATACCCCTACCCATTTTTGTTTTTTTTCGAGATATTTTTTGACAAATCAAATTTATTCTTGCACAAATGACAAAGTAAACTGACATAAGGCTGTAAGAAGTACAGTAAACAATTTTTCAAGAAATACAATACTTTTTGGTATTTTATTTGACAGATTTACAAAAAATGCCATGTCCAGAATTATTCATACCCTTTTCTCAGTAGTTGATGGCAAAGCCTTTATTCACGAATACAGCCTCCAAACGCCTCCTGTGGTTGATCATAAGGTTTCTACACGTTTCCATGGGGATTTTGGCCCACTCCTCTTTGGCAAACTTCTCCAGGTCCTTAAGGTTTGAGGGTTTCCTTGCCATGACCTTGGTCTTCAGTTCCCTCCACAGATTCTGGATAGGATTGAGGTGGGGGCTCTGGCTTGGTCACTCCAAAACGTTCACTTTGCTGTCCGCTAACCATTTCTTGACAGATTTGGCTGTGGGTTTAGGATCATTGTCCGGTTGGAAGATCCATTCCTGCCCAAGACCAAGTTTTTCGGCGGATTGCCTAATGTTTTCACTGAGGATCTGGATATACTGGTCCTGTTTCATGATGCCATTAACTTTAACAAGGTTTCCGGGCCCATTCGCTGAAAAGCAACCCCAGAGCATTATACGTCCGCCACCGTGTTTGACCGTTGGGACAGTTTTCTCAGGTTGAACACTTCACCTTTCTCCTCATCTTATCCTTGTAAAAAATGACAGGAAAAGACTATGCTGTTATCTTAACCAGAGGTGGTTGCACTAAGTTCTAAATGAAGGGTGCCAATTATTTGGAAACCTAGATTTTGTTGAAATTTTATTTTGCATGAAATGATTGTTATGATTTTGGTTGTTTCCATTAAAACATTAATGAAGTATTTAACACTTGTTGGGACTGTCATGGTTCTGGGTCTGTAAGCTGCAAGTTAAAACGTGAGGTTGCTGATGTCATGATTTGGGAGGTGTGCGTGTGTTCAGGACTTTTCTTTGAGGCTCTCGTCCCGGGACGATATCGAATTCCTTTTCAATTGGATTCTTTACCTAGCTGGCTGATTGAACTTGAGCGGTGCCTCCCTGGACTCTATAAGCCGGAAGTCCGCCACGCCTCCTTCGCTAGAGTGTCGGTTTGTAGTTAAGCACTTTAGCCGAAGATATCTGTAGTAAGGATTTATGTGCCTTTGTGTCTTCTCTATCCTTTGTGCCGCACTATTTTTGGTGCCTTGTTTTTCTCGGCTCCTGAGATACTTCTCCTTTTTTTCTCTCTTGCTTTGCTTCCGTTTTGTCGGATGTTTGGACGTCCTTTTGGAAGCGCGAGGATTGTCCCTGTCGTATGGTCTGTATTATTCTCGGTATTTTTATTGTGTCCGTGCTGCTGTATTTCCCTCCTGCCGCTGCACTTGGCCTCTCAATTCTACCGGCCATTACAAAACACTCTAGCCAGCTACGGAGTTGCCAGCAAGGGCTACGCTGGAGGGAATTGTTGCTAGCCAACAATCGGTCCTTGCTGGTTATGGCGAGGGCCTCACTTGCTTAAATAATCGGCAGGCAGAGCTGACGGATAGGATTCACCTGCAGGAGACTGCTATTACAGTTTTTCTCGATTGGTTTGGCTCATTTCTTGAAACAGAAATTACATTCTCAAAGCTTTAAGTGCATTTGGCAAAATAGTACAATGGTTCAGCACAACACTATGGCTCACCTGCAAAAGGTCATATCTCTCCCAAAACAGTTAACGCATGCTCCAAACTAAGTCCCTTTCTCATATAAATAGTCAAAGCCCCCAAACACAAGTTTTCTTCTCAATTGCTTTGGCTCATTTCTTGAAACAGAAATGACATTCTCCAAGCTCTACATGCATTTGCCAAAATAGCCTGGATGGTTCAGCACAACACCATGGCTCACCTGCAAAAGGTCATATCTCTCCCAAAACAGTTAACTCGTGTCAAAACTAAGCCATTTTCTCATATAAATAGTCAATGGCCCCAAAATGCAAAGTCTCTTTGGCATTGTCTAAGCACTGTTGGTCAAAATGTTTAGATGTTTTGTCAGTATGGCAGTGGACCATGGAAATATCACTTATGTCACGTTTCAATCTTGGTCCAGACCATTCACTGACAATGAATGGTTACTGTAATTGATGCCTTTTGTCTAGCTACCAGAAATCAAACTGTATCAAACTGAAAAAAATGATGGACCTACACTGTCATGGAAATTGTTACTGTATTTTTATTCAAACATAAAGTAACTGCCAAACATCACAGTAAAAAGAAAATGTATACAGCAAAATATACTGTACTGTAAACACATCAACACAAAACAGGAAAATTATATGCAATATCGTTCACACCAGTAACTCCACCTCACTGGTCGTCCTCCTCATCCTCACTCTCATGGTCGTCCTCTCTCAGCTGTCTGGCCACAGATTTTCATCCACATCACACCTGATATTCTCCCTTGCGATGCAACGGGGGAAGAATCTATGTGCATGCCGCAACCATCCCCTGCACTGATCTGCTGTGACATTGTCACAGCAAGCATCCATTGCTTCAAGCAGGGACCTCTGGTTCTGAGCCCGATGCTCATACACCCCCCATCTCCAAGCAGAGAAAAATTCCTCAGTTGGATTGAGAAATGGGGAGTAAGGTGGTAGGAGCACCATTAGCAGTCTTGGGTGGGCAGTGAACCAGGCCCTGATGAGCGGGCATGGGAAGCTGACATTGTCCCACACAACTACAAACTTTGACAAGTGAGGCCCTACCAAACCTCTCTCATTTTCTGGGATGAGATCTGAATAAAGGTGATCCAAAAAGAACAGGAGCTTTTGGGTATTGTATGGGCCAAGTGTGGGAATGTGGGTGGCCACACCATTTTCAGAAATGGCAGCACACATTGTTATATTGCCCCCACGCTGGCCTGGGACATCCACCGTGGCCCGGTGGCCAATAATATTCCGGCCAAGTCTTCTTCCTTTGGCCAGGTTGAAGCCGGCTTCATCCACGAAAACAAGGGTGTGAGGAGTCTCATTCTCCTCCAATGCCATTATTCTCTACAATACAGTACAACAAAATATCAAATCAGTTATATGGTAGAATCAAACCATAACAGCGAATTACATAGGAATGTTTTGTGTTCTCCACCAAAAGTTCAATATAGTGGCCTCTGCGATTTACTGTAAACAGGTTATAATGATAGATAACCAGTAACACACCACTGACTTACATTTACATACTGGAACCGCAGCTCTTTCACTCTATCAGAGTTTCTCTCAAATGGTACCCTGTAGAGCTGTTTCATGCTCATCTCATGCTTCTTCAGTACCCTGTCTATTGTTGATATGCTGATAGTGTTGATGTTCTGGAATATTAGATTGTCCTGTATTCTGGTATTACGGATCTCTCTTAGTGTGATGGCATTATTTGCCATCACTATATTGCAGATCTCCTGTTCTTGTTCTCGGCTGAGTAGTGTTCTTCTGCCACCAGTGCGAGGTTGTCGTCCAATCCTAGACATAGAATTCACAAATAGACAATATTACCATTTGTATTGTGATGCACTGTCCTGTCCTGTAGACCTACTGTATGCCTTATGGATTTCTCACAGAATGAGTTACCAATTGTACTGTTGTTTTACTGTTACGTAATGTACTGAAATTCTACTGTAATGCATTGCTGTACAGTAATTGGAATACTATTGTAAACTGTACTATCAATACAGTAATTCCATTGTTGAATGAGTACATAGGCCTACCTGTTTTCCCTGCGGAAGGTTTGGATGATAGACGACACTGTCGATCTGGGCACATTCGGCTGAACTCGACGACCTGCCTCTGCCATTGTGAGGCCATGATTGATCACATGGTCAACAAGTGTAGCCCAAATTTCATCTGGAACGGCATGGTGTCTTCGTGCCCCTCGCCCTCTTCCACCTACTCCACCACCACGCACCCTTACTCCTCCTCCTCTTCCTCTTCTTCTTCCTCTTCCTTGAGCAGGCAGTTGGTCATTGTTTACCTGGCCAGGTGCCTCCATATTCAGAAATTGTATTGATTCTGGTCAAGCTCTATATGTATGTTTGGCAAAAATAATACTCATGGATAACGCCTGTCAGGTAACTAAACATACCATTTGATTGGTCATCTGAGATGGGTTACACACCCCTTTTATTAGTCAAGTTCTAGATTCACCTGAGTCAATTTATCAATCAGCAAAAGATATTCATATCATGTAATGTGATGTTATACATGGTATTATGTTCCTGACTAATTTTGACAATTGAATGAACTCTTGTGCATGTGATGGCTGACACAATGAAATAATGCTGACATGTTTTGGAGAGTAAAACCATTTGACTGACAATCAACAGTTAGTTTAGATCAGCAAGATATATACAATTGGTAATTGTGCTAACTGTAGGCAACTGTAATCAATCATTTGCAAAGATGTGCTAGACATTTGCAAACTGTAGACAATTGTATTTAATCATTTGCAAAGTGTGCTAAGACATTTGCAATTTGTTGAAAGGAATGAGAATTTGAAATCTGTTGTGAAGAAGTGCCCAGCGGAATGGAGGGTTGTCCATGTTGTTTTGAGAATGTAATTTCTGTTTCAAGAAATGAGCCAAACCAATCGAGAAAAACTGTAAGAGACAGGAAAATATCTTACTAAGTCTCAACGAGTGTACTAGAGCGTTGACCACTCAGCTCACCCAGGATGTTTCACAAGCACAAACCACACACTTTCCCCAAGAGCCTAAACTCCAGTTACCCCCAAGATAGGAAGGCGAGGCAGGGAAATGCAAAGATTTCATCGCTCGATGTGAAATATTTTTTAAAACACTACCCTCACGATTCTCTAATGAAGAGTCATGCGTTGCATTTATTTTATCCCTGTTAGCTGGTACAGCTCTCACTTGGGTGGGACCACTCATTTGCACTAGATTGCCGGTGGTAAATTCTGTCGATACTCTGGTGGGGGAAATGATTTCAGTATTCGATCAGGACGTTTGTGGTCATGATGCAGCTACGCGTCTTATGCATCTGAGGCAGGGCTCTGAGAGTGTCGCAGATTTCTCCATTGCTTTCCGTTCTCTTGCTACAGAGACAGGGTGGCCAGAGGCATTTCTCATGACAGTTTTTATTCACGCTTTGGCGGAGGAGGTAAAGGACGCTCTGGCGACATTAGGGCCTTGCGTTTCTTTAGATTCGTTAGTTCGTACTGTGGTGCGAGTTGATTATCGTATCTGTGAACGAAACAAGGAGAAACGAACTGCTCGGGCTCGTACTAGCAAATGGGTCAATTCTCCCAAGATACACACAGCCCTAGCTCCGCCCATTGAATTTCCCACTGTTAGTGAGCCTATGCAGATTGACGGTTCATATGAGAGCCAGGTTCGTAAGCCTGATTTCAGACGAATAATTTGTCATCATTGTAGCAAACCAGGACATATCCGTCCACGTTGCCCCGAGATTAAAGGGAAACGGAAAGGCCCTCTGGCGGTATGGGGGCGCTAGAGGGACAGACCCAATTTCCCTTTCGAACATTTATTTCTGTAGAATTTGCTGTGGGGAGACAGAAAATATTTGGTGAGGCTTTTTTGGATTCAGGTGCCATGGATTGTTTTATGGATGTGGAGTGGGCTAGGAAACATTCCATTCCCATCCGTCCTCTTTTACATTCACGCACTGTCAGGTCCTTGGACGGTCGCCTGCTGGGAACTGGACTTATAACCGAGACCTCTGAATTATTGACTATGTTCATCCCATTTGGTGTTCATTCAGAGGAAGTCCAGGTTTTTAATGATCAGTTCCCTTTTTTCCCTTTGGTCTTAGGACACGCTTAGCTACTGAAACAAAGGCCACACATCTTTTGGGGCAGTCAGAATAACCCGGTCATCCAGTGGGGCACTGATTGTAGGTCCTACTGTCGGAAGAGTTTGGCGTGTCATCCCGGACATCAACCTATGGGGGAGGCTGACGCCTGGAGCGATTCTGAGGAGGTTGTCTCACCCAACCCTACTAATCTAGAAAAAGGGGCAGAGGAGGGGTTGGAGTGGGATCCTCAAGTTGACTGGCAGCAGCCAGAGGAGGATTGCGATTCAGAGGATTTTTCTGACTCGGAATCAGTCAATGGGCTCTAATTTCTTGGTGCAGCGCAGGGTGGCACAGCGTGGCGTAGCGTGGCGCAGCCAACGTAGTGGTAATTTCGTCCGGTGCAGCCCGCGCAGTGGTAATTTCGTGCGGTGGAACACCGTGCGCAGCCACTTTGGCAATTTGGTAGACGGACGTGCGCTGAGATGGGTGTGGCGGCGTAGTAGGGGGAGGTGTCACATATTCATCAAGACGCAGTGACAATTTCGTATAAAAAGTCTTCGCTGAAGTTGCAGAAAGCTCGCCAGCTCCAACCTGGTTTACTTTCTGTGCAGTGGTAATTTGGCTGACCGGGCGCACAGTCGACACGTCAGCGAAACCTCACAGGCAGGTTTCCAGAATGTCAGGCACATTTCAATGCAACAAATAATTACAGCAAGCACTATTTAATGTAACTATCTGAATCAGGACATAAATTATAGTATCTATATCGATTGTCCTGATGTCAGATTAAAGGCGGTTGGCACGCGTAATGGAAACTCGACCTGGCTTAATCAACGCAGCTGAATATGTGATGCAAACTAACGACTTCACATCTTTCTCAGCCAACCACAAACTGCCTATATATACATATAATGCTTGCGTTCTATGCTCAGTAAAGCTGCTTGCACACTGGACGCGAAACGAATTTTTTGCACGACTGATTACAGTCAAAGTCAATGCAAAGACGTGTATTCGCGTCTTTGCATTGACTTGCGATGTATGCAGTGTCTACATGTCCGAAAGTTGGACAGGGTTTTAATATATCTCCGTGTCCGACAGTCGGATGGTTTCAATATAACTCCGTGTCCGACAGTCGATTATTGTTTTTAATTTCTTCAAATCTACTGAATCTTTTAGATATTAAACGTGAATGTTTTGATAAGAGGGCTCAGTTCTTCAAGATGAGTACCGAGAATTTCAATCAGTGTTTCTGTTTAAGCTCTGCTGAGTCGACATTGACGCGGGACTTTGTGCATTTATGACGAATTTAGCGACTGTCGGACAGAGATCCTAAAATACTTTGTGTCGGAAAGTCATAAAAGTTCTAATTTTTCGAGTATTCCAGGAATTATTAGACGTGCAAACTTGGCCATGTTTGTGTTCGACCTTCACAAAATGCAAATTGATAGCTATCGACTTTTCTTGGTCCTTTTATTCGTCTGTTTTCTTCCGTTGAAGATAGACAACAGTCTTTATTCGGTCTCTCTTTTGAAAATTAGTCAGATGGATCGAACAGATTCGCGCTTTATTTCCACGCCAGAGATAAAATAGTGCTTGTAGTCAGTGAGCAAATCAATTCCATGACCATTGACATTGTGGATTAAATATTGCATGCACAATCAAGACTGTTGGACACGAAATGCAAAATACTCCATGTCCGGCAGCGAGCAAAAAGTAAAAGTATTGATATGAGAACAGATTTATAACGAAATAAAGAATAAAAATATAGGCTATCACCAACAAACAGAACATCCAAAAAAGATGGCCCGCAAATAAATAAATCGCAGTGTTCATTGGATGTTCTGTTTGTTGTTAAAATGTTTCTTTTTATCCTTTATTTCGTTATCAATCTGTTCTAATCGTCCTTTTTTTTTTTTTTTTTTTTGGCTGTCAGACACGGAGTATTTTGCATTTAATGTTCGACAGGCATTGTACATTGTCCCGCGCCAATATCGACTCACTTTATTGAGCAGAGCTTAAACCGAAACATTGATTGAAATTCTCAGCACTCATCTTGAAGAACTGAGCCCTCTTATCAAAACATTCAAGTTTAATATCTAAAAGATTCAGTAGATTTGAAGAAATTAAAAACAATAATCGACTGTCGGACACAGAGTTATATTGAAACCATCCGACTGTCGGACACGGAGATATATTAAAACCCTGTCCAACTTTTGGACACGTAGACACTGCGTTCAACGCAGCAACGCAATCTGTCGTGTGAAAATTCGTTTCGCGTCCAGTGTGCAAGCGGCTTAATACTACTATTATTGTCACTTAGGTTTTATCGTTTTTAGTGGGGGAAAGGAATACAGCCTGATTGCTATGATCTCGTACTGAGTTAAGATTACATATTGAAAATGAATGTGTAACGTATCTTGCATTGTTGTCCATGCATGTTAATCCCAAAATTTTAAGCGGCAACAGGGTGTAATAATAGGAACACGCTATCCATAGTTTCTCTTCCCAATGATGCAGGCAGAAGAAATAAATGAGCAACTGTCGTATTTCTTTCCAACTTCATAAGTTTGAATGATCTGACGTAGTTTCGTTTTGAGATTCCATTCAAGTTCGCTAATGGTAATAATTCGAGAATGCCCTAACTAGCCAGCTAACTCATATTTGTAATGCTTAATATAGACGTAAGTGGTGCAGAAAACATGCCTGAAGCAGCAAAGTAAAATGCAACATTAACGCATCATGCAGATATAGGACAGAGTCTTCTTTATTTCATCACTTTAAAGGTGAGGAGAGGAGCTCATTTGATTGGTGAAGATTTGACTCGGCTGTGTTAAACCCACTTACGCCTTTTCTCCTCCCTCTTTGCCACTTGCGCCGGCAGGAGGGACAGAGGCGGGACAGAGGAGTACTTGCGCCAGGCTACGCCGGGCATGAAATTGCAACATACGCCTAGATACACCCCGTTGGCGCGGCGCTCCCCCCATTCGCCGCGCCTGGTCTACGAATTTAGAGCCCATAGAGACGGCAGGTTCCGAACAGGGTGAGAATTTGGGGGCTGCTCTGAACTTTTGTCTGCTTCCCAATGTTCATTACGATTATGCTGATCTCGCAGAGGTTTTTAGCAAGCAACAGGCTTCGACTTTACCTCCTCATCGCACATATGATTGCGAGATAAATCTCCACCCTGGTACCACTCCCCCCAGGGGTTCATTATACTCGCTGTCAGGGCCTGAGCGAAAGGCCATGCGAGAATATATTCAGGAGGCTCTGGCTAATGGATTTATTCGACCTTCCACGTCTCCTGCTGGAGCGGGGTACTTTTTTGTGGGCAAAAAAGATGGCGGTTTGAGACCCTGCATTGATTACAGGGGCCTGAATAATATCACCATTAAAAACCGATACCCCCTTCCATCGATGAACTCTGCATTTGAACGTCCGCAGGAGGCGTCGTTTTTCACCAAGCTAGACTTCCGGAATGCTTATAGCTTAGTTCGGATCCGGGAGGGGGACGAGTGGAAAATGGCATTTAATACGCATGACGGGCTCTACGAATATTTGGTCATGCCGTTCGGATTGGTTAACGCCCCCTCTGTGTTCCAGGCACTCGTTAATGACGTCCTCCGAGAGATGTTGGAGAAATTCATCTTTGTCTACCTTGATGATATTCTGATTTTTTCTTCAACTCTCTCAGAGCATAAACAACATGTCATACAAGTGCTTGAGCCCCTCCTTAAAGCCAAGCTTTTTGTCAAGGCTGAAAAATGCATTTTTCATGCCAAGACAGTCTCGTTCCTTGGCTTCATTGTATCTGAAGGGTCGGTCCGCATGGACCTGGACAAGGTGGCAGCGGTCAGGAATTGGCCTGCCTCTCAAAACGTCAAGGAGGTTCAACGGTTTTTGGGCTTTGCAGATTTTTATAGGAGGTTTATCTGCAATTTTAACGCGGTAGCTGCCCGCATTATCGCGCTCGCTAAGAAGAATGTCTCCTCATCGTTTGCTTGGTCTCCAGCAGCTGAGGCTGCTTTTCAGGAGTTGAAGAAACGATTTAGCTCAGAGCCCATTCTCGTTTTGCCCGACCCCTCCCTCCCATTTGTGGTGGAGGTTGACACTTTGGAGGTCAGGGTGGGTGCCATTTACTCTCAGCACCCCCTTCGGGACAATAAGTTGCACCCATGCGTCTACTTCTCCCGGTCGTTGTCGGTGGCTGAACGGAATTACAGCATTGGTGACCGGGAGTTTTTAGCTGTCAAGTTGGCGTTAGAAGAGTGGCGCCATTGGTTGGAGGGGGCTGAACATCCGTTTGTGGTTTGGACGGATCATAAGAATCTCCAATATATCCAACAGACTAAGCGACGTAATTCCCGGCAGGTGCGGTGGTCGTTGTTTTTCAATCGCTTTAACTTTACGTTAACTTACCGTCCTGGCTCCAAAAACATCAAGCCTCACGCCTTGTCGCGGATTTACGACCGCTCTGGTTTCGATCCGATTCCTGAGCCGGTTATTCCGGCAGCTCAGATTGTGGCTCTCATTCAGTGGGACGTTGAGTCTGTTGTGCGGGATGCCTTGAGGTCCGATCCTGGTCCTGGTGGGGAGCCGCCTGGCTGTTTGTTTGTTCCGGTAGCGGTACGGTCCCAAGTTCTCCAGTAATGGCACTCTTCTCGCCTGGCAGGTCACACGGGCGGTTCATCGGACCAAGCGGTTCTTGGCCCCACATTTTTGGCAGCCCAGCATGATTGAGGACATCTGGGAATTTGTGGCAGAGTGCTGAATCTGCGCTAGGAACAAGGTTTCCCATCTCCCCCCCTCTGTTGCAGCCATTGCCTGTCCCCAAGCGCCCGTGGAGCCATATCGCTCTAGATTTTGTTACGGGGCTGCCTATTTCTGAAGGCAACACTGTCATCTTGGTCGTGGTAGACCACTTTTCTAAGGCCAACCACTTTATCGCCCTGCCTAAGCTCCCTTCGGCGCGGGAGACGGCCCTTCTTGTTGTGGACCATGTGTTCCGGCTGCATGGTCTCCCTCAGGATGTGGTCTCTGATCGGGGCCCACAATTTACGGCTAAATTCTGGCGTGCTTTCTGCAACCAGTTAGGGGCCGCCGTGTGTCTTTCGTTTGGTTTCCACCCTGAGACTAACGGGCGGACAGAGCGAATTAACCAGTCGCTGGAGAATACACTTCGGTGTTTAGCGGCTGACAACCCGGCTTCGTGGAGTCATTTTTTGGCATGGGCCGAATACTCCCATAATTTACTCTGTAACTCCTCCACAGGCCTTTCCCTATTTGAGGCTCAGTTGGGTTATCAACCTCTGCTGTTTCTAGAGACTGAGAGGGATTCAGAGGTTGAGAAGATACCCGCACACTGTAGCTGTTGCTCCCGCAGTGATTTATTGAACACAACATTTCGACCAGAATGGTCTTCGTCAGGTGTTAACAGAACACACAGGTAGGAGGGGATATATATATAAATACAGGAGAAGGCATTGTTCTCTAGCAGCCAATGAACCGGTCCATGGCGTCATGTCCTTCAATCAATGAATATTAGTGTGATAATTAGTGAGGTATTCAGATTTAACAATCACTTAAAGTGGTAATCCATAAGATTTGAATTGGTTTGTTTATATTGACATCTTTGGCAGTAAGCTGTAATTGCAGGTGCGCTTCTGGACCTCATTTCCCATCACTCTTGTCGAGATCCAACAGTGTCACCTGTATGACGTCGGTAAATTGACAGCTCTTACCAGTTCCACACCTCCTCAACTCTCATGCAGATGGGAAAGATGCTCTTTGATACGGCAGTTGAACTCAATAAAAGTAAAAATTATGTGACGTTAGTCATCCATTAGCGTCATCTCATTCCAGTAACATGTTAGGCTATTATGGTAAATCGATTAACTTAAAGGGCTGCCAACTCTCACGCATTCGCCGTGAGAAGTTGTGTTTCATTCACATTCCCGTGCTGTAGTCAGTAATTATTCAATCAACGAAATGCGTGTTTCACGATCGTTCAAATTGTTTAAATGAAATAAGACCATTCGAAACATTTTTATGCAATTCCACTGCTTCCAACCCCTGAGTGAAGAAACGCGTGAGAATTCCGGAATCATAATTGTTCTCACATTACTAGTGGCGAAATCCACCGTAACACATGTGAAACTGATAAACTTCATGCGCGAGGACTTCAATTCCACCTGAGATTCTCTACAAACGGTCTGATAGAATCATTTCTGACTACAGCAGGGGAATGTGAATATGTCGTTTAAACTCAGGCCGAATATGTTAAAGTTGAGAGCCCTGTGTAAATAATAAAAACGGTAGTTGGTTAACAGGTAACGCTATAACTTTTTTTTTAATAAAAATGATTTGTCGAGGCAGTTAACGTAGCTTTTTTTCCCGTTTGTGTCCTGAAATTACATTATAATTTTAGTTTCAGTAGTAGCCTCAACAGACACTCAGCTAACGTTAGTTTCTACTGTGCACAGTATAGCTACACAGTATGGTATTTGCCATTGGGTAGACGTCAAGGGATCCAGTAGCGGTACTTTCCGCTTCTTGGAAGGCTGCATTTTTAATGGTCTTCCCTTAATTCCATCCGTAAAACTGACATATAGTGTAAGGGACAAGTTAAATTTAGGGTTAGGGGATAGAGCCAAGGTTCAGGTGAGGGAAAGTACCGCTCCTGGATCCCTTATGACGTCTACCTTGCTATTGCTTCTCCCGGGGTTCCTTACTTCCTTCAAGCTAGCTTGCGGCTCCTCCTACCTTCTGGACAGACCAAACACTGCTTACTGACGTAAAAAGCATCACTAGATGTGCGCCTGTATTTGAATATAGCGTGGGAATGTCGCCACAGACACACTGATTGCTTTACCTGGCAAAGAATGAAATACAAGTGCTTTCATCAGTGGGTCATAGGCCCAATCATCGTTGTTTTATCCCCCCTCTCTGATAGACACTGACTTAACAGACAGTAACGAGACAGAAATCTTATGGATTACCACTTTAAGGTCTCCGATATATCCAGGACATAAAAATACACAGTGCATATGCGCAATTATGTAGCAAGACATAATGATGATTTAGTAATACCATTAACATATCCCAACCCCCCAGAGTCTGTCCAAGTGCCGCACAGATCAACATCACACATCAAAAAAGAAATTAAAGAAAAAGAAAAAAGAAAAAAGTCTCCATACCAGTGATCAGATTAAGGGAAAAAAAATGATTAGCAAAAATTAAAAAACAGTAAATCAGATTTTAAATGACGAAAGGGCTTTTTTTATTCCTTCCTGATGACAGATTACAAAGAGAAATACAAATTTACTCTGAAAGCAAAACAAATTATTTCCAAAAGGCATCAATTTTACCCTGAACTACCCTATCTTCATTTAATACAGCACACTTCGGTTTCCCTGTGAAATTTCTGTAAACTACTTGTAACCTGCAGTACAGCTGGGCGTAGGAACCGGGGGGGACGGGGAGGAAGTGTCCCCTCCAATATTGGAGACAGGCGCATTTGTCCCACCCAAAAATTATACCGCGGAGGAGAAAAATATTTGATTTTGAAATTTTTAACTTACGTGCTTTTATTTTGAAAGCGCAACACAGCGTCATGTCACTGGCCCGCCCCCTCCCTCACCGGCTCTGAGAGTGTTTGGGAGGCGGGAGACAGCAGCAGTCGACTGCAGGCAGTCTGATGACAGAAACTCTTTTCACTGTTTCCACAGTACTATAAGGGTCAATGAATGTTAATTAAACATGTTCGCTAGTTTCAACTATTGAACTAAACCTGGTTTCTGTCACATGTTGGTTTGTAATCGGGTTACTAGCAGTAGTAGCTAAATATAAGCCAGGTGGATATGCTAAATTATGAGGTGAATTTCAGTGGAGAAATCCCGCTAAGGTGCCATTATTAATTAATTATTTTATATGCAGGAACCACAGCAGCAAGCAAGAGAAACAGAGCAAGCTGTTGAGGATACGGGTGTATCAGGGCTTCAGGTGAGGTCATAATTATGACTTGTTCTGTGGAATTATAGGGAAAGCCTTAAAGTTAGTCTCATGATGTTCAGCAAATATAACCTTTGAAAGTCAAAATGTCCGAACCAACTTTGGCTCAGTGGGGGAAATGAAAGAAACACGTAATTGTAAATTTAACATGATCCAGTCTGATTAACGCTTGGTTTGCGGCTTGTCCAATTCATAGTCAATGGTCCATTTTGAGGTGTTTATCGCGGCTGCAATTGCGTTACCGCATATTAAGATGCTTAATAGAGAGGATTGCGAGCTGGCTTGCTAACGTAGTTACATATCCACTCACTTGGTATCAATGTCCAGGACAGGTTACTAGATCTGAGCGGGTTTCATGAGTGCGCTGATATGGTTTGCAGCTGTCAGTTAAGGTTGTCGCAAGTTTATGTATGTGGCATCTTTGTATGAAAATTAAAAAAAAACGGAGAAACACTCATTCGGATAATCTCTGTATACAGTAAAGGCAGTATCTGCACTCAGATTTACAAAAATTTTCCAGCGAGCACGCTCGCATCACATACATGTCCCTACCAATTCTCACATTAAACCTACGCCCTTGGTCCCCCCCAATGTTAAACTCATTCCTACGCCCTTGCAGCTGTCTTATCTATACCTTACTGTAGCATATGATGTTGTTTAGCACCCAATCAGAGATGTGAAATGATTCATACCCATCATACGAGGCACTCTCCAACTCAGTCACGTTTTGACATCACATCATCATGTATTTTAATGATTAGAGATCATTGGGCATGTTTCGGGAGAGGCCGGCGAACTTGCAATTCCTTAAACCCACATGGCAATGAGTGAAGTTTTGATGACTTTGATCGGCTTGCCGTGATGTTTGGGTGGCTGGAGGAACAATCGGGTGTGTAAAAATGTAAAGCGCACATCCAGTCAAGACGATTCAGAGTTAATGCCAAAAAAATTGGAGGTCAGACACGCAATTTTTTTCCAGAAGGGCAAAAACAAAATCACATCGCTTTACTATACGCTTTAGTATAGCGATGATGACAAAGATTCCCCGTAACTAGCATCAGCTAGGTAGGAAGATAGCTTGCTTTATAATCTGAAGAGTAACGTTATACGCGGTTGCATGCATAACAAGATAATGAAGCTAAAAATAGCCATGAAATAACATGTCTCAGACCCAAACTGTCTGTTTGCTCTTTAGGTAAAATAAGCAGGTCATCAATGTTGAAAGAGATCCTCTGCGTGCGATGGCGCTGAAAGTGACACATCAGAGCTATAAAAACTTCTCCAATAGGCGTCAGAGTTACCATAGGTTCACTAGCCTGCAAGCTGTACCTAAGCAATTGCTTTTGAACTAGCTACCAAATTAGCCAACGTCCCAAAAATGTAAAAGTTCAGTTCGGTCGGACGAAACTGCCGCGAAACCTCAGATAAGTACATGCCTGTGACAGCTGGTAAAGTTAGTCAAGTTGGGGCAAGAAACAAATTATATCGCCTTAATGTGATGATCATTTACAAAAATTTTCTTTAATTAACGTTAGTTAGCTTACTAGCGAACTAGGTGGCTATACCCAAAGGGAAACTTAATTTAATACGCTATGGCTCACACTGCAGTCAGACATCATGACGATACCAGAGAGCCTCCCCAGCGCATGCATGCGCTCCCCAGAAGCTGATTGGTTGGTATGCAAATACACATCATTTTTCAGCCAAGCGAAGTCGCGAAAACTTCTCCTGTTGCCATGTGGCTCGGGAACTCGGAAGTTCGCAGGCCAGTGAGTCTGGATCAATGAAATATCATGAGGATTTTTTGAATCGCATTTTTTGCAAAGGGATTGTTATGATGATTAGCATTTTGTCAAAACTGCTGAAATTTGATTCGCATTTTGCGATGCAAATCTGCCTAATCTGATCACTGCATACGGGCTTCAGTGAGTAATGATCACAGTGGCGGAGACCATGGTAGTATATGTGACCACAGGCTATATCAAACCACCAACTGTAGAAAGACAAAAGAAACAGTTAAATATCATTAAAATCAATCATAAAAATGGCTTGAGATCAAACTCCTCATTAAGTCCATAGGGGGATATAGTATTGAGGGAATATGTGTGATATGTTTCACTTTGTAAGAGAAGGGGTTCATGGTTGCCACCCCTTGGTGGCCGCTCTACTTTCTCAATGCAAACATAACACAGGGAGCTAATGTTGTGTCCAGCTTTTTTAAAATGTGCCGCTACTGGGTGTTTTTCATCTCCACATCTTATGCGATTGCGATGTTCACTGATGCGTGTGCGTAAAGCTCTACAGGTTTTACCAACATATGCAAGTCCACAGGAGCATTTGATTAAATAAACAACAAAAGTGGCGTTACATGTAATGGCCTCATGGATCCTAATGTGTTTGCCACTATGTGGGTGTGTGCAAGTCTTGCATCTAGTGGTATAGCCACATTGTGCACAACTCCCACATTTGTAGTTACTTTATTGTAGTTGGCTGCTAGAGAAGAATGCCTTCTCCTGTATTTATATATATCCCCTCCTACCTATGTGTTCTGTTAACACCTGACGAAGACCATTCTGGTTGAAACGTTGTGTTAAATAAATCACTGCAGGAGCAACAGCTACAGTGTGCGGGTATCTCCTTTTTCTCTATTCTGATGGTACAGTTTTATCCAGCACCTGTATTCATTTGATGTGCGCGCACTCTCTGTATATTTAGGGATTCAGAGGTTCCGTTGGTCAATCACTTCGTTCGGCGTTGTCGGTTGGTCTGGGCCAGGGTCCGGTCCTCTCTGTTGCGCTCTGGGCGGAAACAGAAGACCGCCGCTGATAGAAGGCGCCGTTTGTCCCCATCTTATCGGGTTGGCCAGTGAGTTTGGCTTTCCACTCGGGACCTTCCCTTAAAAGTGGAGTCACAGAAATTGGCTCCTCGCTTCATTGGTCCTTTCAAGTGCGGAGGATCAACCCTGTCACCGTCCATTTAAAACTCCCGAGATCCCTGCGCATCCACCCCTCTTTTCATGTCTCCCGGCTTAAACCGGTTAGCACTAGTGTCCTGGCATCGGTCGACAAACCCCCACCGCCGCCGCGGATGATTGAGGGGGGGCCGGTTTACACCGTGCGTCGTATTCTGGCCGAGAGGCATGTTGGTTGTGGGGCCCAGTTTTTAGTTGATTGGGAGGGATATGGTCCTGAGGAGCGGTACTGGGTCCCTTCTCGGGATATCCTGGATCCCACACTTATCTCAGAGTTCCGTGCACGGGGTTCTCTGGGAACATCCGGAGCTGTTCCTTGGAGGGGGGGTCCTGTCATGGTTTGTGAGGCGTGCATGTGTTTAGGACTTTTCTTTGAGGCTCTCGTCCCGAGACGAGATCAAATTCCTTTTCAATTGGATTCTTTACCCAGCTGGCTGATTGAACTTGGGCGGCGCCTCAATATAAGCCGGAAGTCCGCCACGCCTCCTTTGCTAGAGTGTCTTTTTGTAGTTATGTACTTTAGCCGAAGACATCTGTAGTAAAGATTTATGTGCCTTTGTGTCTTCTCTATCCTTTGTGTCGCACTTTTTAAGGTGCCTTGTTTTTCTTAGCTCTCCGAGATACTTGTCCTTTTTTTCTCTCTCGCTTTACTTCCGTTTTGTCGGATGTTTGGACGTCCTTTTGGAAGCGCGAGGATTGTCCCTGTCGTATGGTCTGTATTATTCTCTGTATTTGTATTGTGTCCGTGCTGCTCTATTTCCCTCTTGCCGTTGCACTTGCCCTCTCAATACTATCGGCCACTACAGCTGGTGCGTTGATTTGCTTATTAGCAGCAGGTGATCCTTGTTCTCGTTACACGCTCCGCCCCGAGACTTTTGTATTTAAGCTCTGCGGCTCCTTCTGTCTGTGCCTCAGTGTCACTTGTGAAGCACTCAAGCCGGTAAGGTATAGAATGGTATGGACGGTATTGCAGAACTTTCTGAAAAGAATTGTATTTTGTTCTGCATCCGATTTAGTCACCCTATTTCCTGGTGTAGTTCGGTGAGGGCGGTATCGCAGAACCGGGAGAAAAGAATTGTAAACGTTCTGCGCCCACTTAGCTTTCTTTAATTTCCTGGTATAGTTTGGTGTGGGTGGTATCGCGGGGGAAAAGAATTGTAATCGTTCCACTTAGATTTCTTTTTGGAATATGTTGGAGCTCTGACAAAGGGGTATTATAAGATTAGATAAGATATTCTTTATTGAACCCCGTGGGCTAATTCGTCCTCTGCATTTGACCCACCCTATAGTTAGGAGCTGTGGGCAGCCACAGAGCAGCGCCCCGGGACCAACTCCAGTTCTAAAGCTAGTTCCTTGGTCAGGAGTACTGGTAGGAATGTTCCTATAGCGCATGTTTTTGTGGGTGGGGGAAACCGGAGTACCCGAAGGAAACCCACGCGAACACGGGGAGAACATGCGAACTCCACAAAGAAAGGCCCCAGGCCAGATTCAAACCCACGACCACTGTGCCACCGTGCCGCCCAATTATTTTAACTTGTCTATCCGCGACCGCGTTTTGGTTTTCCAGGGACTCCCTCTGCCCCGATATTTCACTGAGCTCCTACTGAACTAAGACGGGACACTTTAAGACCCCGCAGTTTTCTTTTTATTCGTTTGTGTCAGGGTTGCAGCCCTGAGGGATGTATTTTCCTGGGAAAGGGTTTTAGTCCAGGCTAGTATCCAGTTAGGATCTGTTCTCTGGGGTTTAGGTCGGTAGGGGTCTGCTCTTCTCCCACCAGAGCTATTTTCAGTCCACGCTCATTGCGATCTACAGCGGCCTCCAGTGGTTTGCAGCATTTTAATTCAATATTTCCCTGAGCAGTTCTGCTTTCATGGGCCCCCTTTTACGCTGCAGTTCCTTGCGTTCAGGCTTAGTCGGAGAGATATTTGCGTTATGGTCTTTAAAGAGCAAACCTATTCTAATATATTCATCAGAGTTTCGCCCTTGTTTTTTTAAGGGTTGTTTTGGTTCTAGTACTACTCCCTATTTGGAATTTCTTTGCAGTCCTTTTTGGACCCAGTGGTCAGGGTTCCCTTGACTTTTAGACATCACCCATCTCTGTTGCGTTTGGTTCTCCAAACCCTACAACCCCTACAGGGACATTCTGTTTCCCTATAGTTATATTGTTTATATATATACTTTTTTTTTTTGTATTGTTCGTGCATTGCTAGTCAGGGGTGCCAGTAATTCTGGAGCCCACTGTCGTAATACTTATTTTATGTTTGTAAAATGCGAGAGTGGATTTTTTTGGGATGCTGCCCCCCCAAAAATTGCAACTCAGGGCTTGATTTGCCATGAGCTTCAGCAGGTGCAAAAATGTTTTTGTACATGAAAAATTACACAGCTAGTGCTTTAACAATGACAAATAAGGTGACCAATCATTGGTCACGTCACTGGTGTTGCATGCGCTGAAATGTTTTGCATGCGGACGCTCCAAAGTAAATCAGTAAATAAGTTCTGGAGCTCATTTGCTTTCACAGCTATTGATGAGAAATCCTGAACTTTAAGAACATCCAGCCATCGATTATCTACACTGCCTCTTCCTCATCAGAGTCACAGGGGAGCTGGGGCCTTTTCCGGCCAAATATGGGTGAGAGGCAGGAACACCCTCTTGACAGCTTGCCAATCCATCACAGGACAGTAAAGAACACATTTGTGCGAAACACATTTGTGACCTCACACCGTAACGATGACCGTGATGCTGTGACATGTATGTGTGACACAGATAAAGCACTGACCTGAAATCAGGAAGAATATAAAAGCATATTGCTTCATGACTGATGATTGGCAACCTGCAGAAACACACACATGCATGACATTGCTGTTATTTAATTGACACTTTTATCCAGTGCAACTTACAGTTGACCAGACAAAGCAGGGGAAATTGCCCTTGAAGCAGTGTGGGGTGAAGGGCGTTGATCAAGACCCGAACAGCTCCACAAACCTTACTGTACCTAAAGTATGGTTTAACCACCAGCCCATTGAACCCAGTCAAATATACCGACAACTAGGCTATAGGACACCCCTTTAATAGAATGGTTTCAAGCAACCAAAGAAAAAAAAACGGCTCAGAAGCACATATAAATACTAAACTAAGATAAAAACTACGGAATGATCATGGCAATAAATTATGGTAGCACATAGGCTTTGTCAAAGATTGCTGCTCTACTAGCTGGTATAGCCTTTATTGTCCATCCATCCATCCATCCATCCATCAATTCTCTATACCGCTTCTTCCTCACTGGGGTTGTGGAGGAGCTGGAGCCAATCCCAGCTGACTGTGAGCAAAAGGCAGGGGCACATCCTGGACGGCTGGCCAATCCATCCCAGGGCTCACACACCATTCCCTCATACACTCATACCTATGCGCAATTTAGTGTCTGCAGTTAGCCTAACACACATACCTTTGGACTGCGAGAGAAAAGCAGAGTACCTGGAAAAACCTCTGCAAACAGAGGGAGAACATACAAACTCCACACAGAAAGGCCCCAAGTCGGATTGAAACCCACGACCTTCTTGCTGTGAGGTGACAGTGCCACCCATTTGTTTTATTTGTACTATTTTTTTTTTATTTTGGGCTGCACAGTAACACAGTGGGTAGCACTGCTGCCTCATGAATTTGATGGGTTCGAATCCGGCCTGGGGCCTTTCTGTGTGGAGTTTGCATGTTCTCCCCGTGTTCACGCGGGTTTCCTCCAGGGTTCTCCAGTTTCCTCCCACAGTCCAAAGACATGCACATCAGGCTAACTGGAGACACTAAATTGCCCACAGGTGTGTGTGTGTGTGTGTGTGTGTGTGTGTGCGTGTGCGTGTGAATGGTTTGTGCGTGTGCGTGTGTGTGTGTGTGTGTGTGTGTGAATGGTGTGTGTGCCCTGCAATGGATTGGCCAGCTGTACAGGGTGGGTCCCTGCCTTTCCCAGGTGAAAAAGTAATATACTTTAACCTTCATCCTACCAAGTGGGGTCCATCTGGACCCCGAACCTATATATTTGTTTGCCATTTTAAAAATATGTGACATACTGCCTCACGGTTTTATGAATTTGTCAGAATTTATGTCTTAATTAAAACACTAAAGCACCAGAAGATCAGCTTTTTGCATTGTGAAGGTATAATTAATTTGTTACTGGGGTCCAACAGGACCCCAGAGGTAAACTTATCTATCTTTTATTTTATAATTGAATAGCACACTGAAAGTTAACTTCTTTTTGGTTGTTTCAGATTCATAATGGCCAACAGACAAAGACAAACTAGATACCAGCAGCCATACCACTATTCGATCTGCTCCAGCTGCGTGGCTGAAGCTAAGCAGGTGTGGGCTTGGTTAGTACTTGGATGGGAGACCACCGAGGAAAACCAAGTTGCTGCTGGAAGAGGTATTGGTGGGCCAGTAGGTGGCGAACTTCCCTCTGGTGGAATAATTTCCAATGCCCCAGTGCAGTGACGGGGACACTGTACTGAAGGCGACGCCGTCTTTCGGATGAGACGTTACACTGAGGTCCTGACTCACTGTGGTCATTAAAGATCCTTTGACACTCTTCGATAAGAGTAGGGGGTGCCCCGGTGTCATGGCTGAAGTCCTAACCTGGCTCTTTCGACCTGCCGCCTAATCATCCCCTGATCTAATTGGCTGTGCAACTTGTCCTCTCCCTCCCCACCTCAACCCCCAGGGCTCCCTTGAAAAAGAGATTTCAATCTCAACGGGACTTCCCTGGTTAAATAAGGGTTAAATAAAAATAAATAAAAAATACACAGCAGCAGAGGCCTTAAGGCCTACAAAAGTCCTAAATTATTTTACAATTACTTTTTTTGTTTTAAATTCAGTAAGAAAAGACAGAAGTTGTATCCAGAGTGTTCTACAGCTGCATGAGCTGCAAAAATCATGTATATAATGCCAAAATTTATTTTGTGGTGCTATAATTTGCTAAGTGTATGCTAGTTATTGCAATATTATTGCAATGTTATTGCATTTATAATACATCATTGATATTCAGCAGTAGTGGATTTTGTTCTTCAATAAAGTTATGTGTGTTTGCTGCATTGAATTTGTTCTTACTGCATTGATTCCCTCCTGGGGTCCATACAGACCCCGCCTGGTAGTTTGTGTTTGTAAAATTTGCCGGTAGGATGAAGGTTAATGTACTAAAAATTTACTTAATTTTCAGAAAGTACATTTCTAGAACATTTTGAATTTGTGCGTTAAAACAAAGTAAAACAAAAATATATTATAAATATACTAATTGCAAGTATATTACTCCCTCAGTAGTACTTCAGTTTACTTAGATTAAGTACACTACTCAGTACTAATACTTAAATTTATATTAAGTATATTCATATAAAATATACTACAACTGAAATATACATAAGTGTTTGATTAGTACATTTATTTATAGTGTACTTTGAATGCTTTAAATATAAGTTCAATTTTAGTGGATTTGCATCTACTTTTATCAAGTGCACTTTTGGCACCCTTTAAAGAAGTTTACTTTTATAACACTTGTTTTCATAGTATTGTTAGCATAGCAGTGTTAAAGTGTACTTGAAATAAGTGTATTCATAATTAAGAACTACTTCAATGGTAAATTAGTGTATTATTCAAGTACACTATAAACCAGTACAAATTCGTCAGCATGTAGCCATTTCCTTTAGTGTGCTTAGATCAGTTTAAAAGAATGTACAATAAAAGTTCATTTCTTTAGCTGACCTTTTCTCTTCAACCTTTTAAAATACTGTATTTTACCAGCAAAATACAACAATGCTGTTTACTAATAATGCCATTTATTATTGAAAAAATGATCCTCACTTTTTTCATTTCAATTTTAAAATGTTAGCATTTAGTGTTAAAAAAAGTACATTTGGATTACATTAAAAACTTCAACACCACCGTTTTTTTATGCAATACCTGAAAATGTTCATGTTTATTCAAAATCTATTGGTGAATTTTGAATAAACATGAACACTTAACAGCAACAACATACAGCACCTTTCAATTGACCATGCGCTTTTATATAATGCAGTACAGTCACCAGTATTTCTAATAAAACAACAGTACAACCTTGAATTTATTTTATGTGTATTTCTTGTCATCACACGGAAAGTACATATTTCGATCGTTTCACTTACATATGAAAAACGAGGGGACACTTCGCACATCTATTTCTAACGACAGGTGCGTCGGACTAGGTTCAAAGGAAACAAAGGAGTCCCGTACACTGTCAAACTTGCAAATAGCAAGTGTTTTATTGTGACGTTTCGTTACTTAAACCTTCATCAGACCAAAAATGTCAGACAGTGTGCGGGACTCCTTTGTTTCCTTACTTACATATGACAGCAATCAAAAAACACATTATCCCTTAAGAACATGTTAAGCTGTGTCGATAACAGGAAATTTGCCTTGCAGCTTGACTGAAAAATGAATCTTTTGAAAGTCTTTGATTTTGCAGGAAAACACAGTCTGTTAAACTTCAACATTTTGAGGCCAGGTACAGTGCCTTGCAAAAGTATTCACCCTATGATTTTGTTTGTATTTTGTTATACCACAACTGTTATACTATTACTGTTCAACAGCACTGTCTTTGAGTGTGCTTGTCCATGTATGCTTTATCATTTTTACAGGAGAAGATTTAATACTATGAAGTTGCCGTTTTTGGAGGTTGTCCAGTAGTTTTAAGGCACACCAAGAATACACACTGATATGTAATCCCCATTTCTTACAATTTGGCAGTGTTTATAGCAATTTTTCTCAAACTTCCTCAGTAACTATTTAATCTTTCTCTACATTATTTGGTAGAGGACATTTACTCCAATTAGGTTTAAAACTGACACAGAACCTATTGCAATACAGTATGTGCACATGCGTGCATGGACATCTACAGTGTACACAAAGGATGCATCTCAAAGCATAGACTGCAGCGTTCGAAGGCTGCAATTTTAGGGGTTGTCACTTACTTCCATCCCCGCACTAACGTTTAGGGCTAGGGATAAGGATAAATTTTGGGTTAAGGTTAGGTTTAATGTTAGGTTTAGAGTTAGGGGGTAGAGTTAAGGTTTGGGAAATCAGTGACGACTCGCTGAAAACAAAGCTGCTTAACGGAGATTAAATGAAATTACATCAATTTGGCGGATGGAATTAAATGACGACCCCTAAAAATGCAGCCTACAAAGTATGCAGCCTACGCTTTGAGATGCACCCAAAGACTTTTTTTGATTAATTACTCTTTTTATTTTTTGCAAGAACGTACAGTCTGCGTCTGACAGACTATTACAATTTTCAAAGTAAAAAATTTTGAAAATTTGCATGTGGTGGACATTTTTCAAATTGACCCTGAAGTACTTGTCGCGCAGTGCTGCCGCTGATTGGTGACCATCGAATGCAACCTGCTTGAATGCTGCTGAAGGAAATGTCGTCGTCGTCGAGTTACAATGGCGCAGTTCAAGTTTGGGATGTTTTATTTTAGGGACAACACAATTCACGTCGAAAGTACTGACATTGTGACACCTCAGTGCAGACAGCAGCTTGTTCAGGTATTAAAATGGCCGGACCTCTCAAGTGAAGACGGATGGATCCAAGTGTGCTGGGCCACCGGGAAAGCGCCTCAAAACTTGGTGGCCGCAAACTGCTCCTACTGGGAGGTTTGTATTGTTGGTGCATGGTGTGAAGTATCTTTTGAATGAATATTCTTTCTACAATGACTAAACAAGTTAACAGGCAAACTTATTCACAAACCGCGTTAGCAGCAGCTAATGCTAGCGTAAATGGTACTGGTGCAACTTGCCATGAGATTTTGTGTGAACATTTGCAAACATTTTTTGTGGAGAATGTTTAGCAAAAGTTTTGTGTGGTGCTAACCATCAATAGACAATTGCACAATGTAAAGAAAAGAACAAGAACAAAATCGTTAGTACAAATTTGTTATGCTAGCACTTGCCAGCTACTAAGTGTTAGTGATGATTTGATTAAGAATTTGCCCGTGGCTCATGCTAATGATTGTTCAGGTTAACCTTGAATGTAATTTCAGTTTTTATATAACTATGTTAACTATGTTTATAAGAAGACTTCAACTTACTTTTTGTGTATAAATATTAGATTGGCCGTTGTGCATTTCGCGAGATATGTACATCTAAAATATGTAAAATATTGAGCAAAAGACGGAAAAAACATGGTCTTGACATTTTGTCTGATGAATGGTTGTGGTTACAGACAACTACAAGGAGTTGATGGCAAAAAAAGCAGCCTTCCTCAAGAATGAGGACATCTGGCACATGGCAGTTGCAAGGAGTAGGACCTCACCTTGTACCACAACACATGATGGAAGCAAACCAAAGGCTGTTTTTTTGTTGCTTGTGTT
>JAFJMP010000128.1:26478-42026 GCA_029692085.1 Gymnothorax javanicus | reverse complement strand
CTCACCAATCTGTGAAAAACTGAGTCTAAAATTGTGAACAATTTCAGAGAAATGTTCCTCAATAAAAAAGTGCCAAGATTTTGAATATCCCATCATCTACAGTACATAATATCATCAAAAGATTCAGAGAATCTGGAGAAATCTCTCTGCGCACGGGACAGGCCAATGGTCGATATTGATGCTCATGATCTTTGGGCCTCAGACGCACTGCATTGGGGTGCTAAGGCATAATTCTGAGCTGGAATTCACTGCAAAGGTTCAGAAACACATCATGCTGCTGGCTGATGCCAGTTAGCTTAATTACTTGCTAAATGCACTTTCAGCTGATTCTCTCACCTAAAAAATGCTTTTTCAGCCCAATTGTGCCTGTGTCCCAACTTTTTGACACCTGTTGCAGCCAGAAAATTTGAAAACCACCGCTGTTCCATTGAAGACACGTGACAGCGGAAGGCCTGTTTGGTCACAATACACGCCCGATGGCTGGCGGGAGAGCAGGGACATTTTTCAAAACGTTATCAGAGAAAGCACGCTACTGAATCGCGGCCAATTTTTTTCTTTAAAAAAAAAGAGGAGTCAATTAAAATCAAATTAAATTAAAAAAATATCACCACCAAATCGCACGCATTACACCTGGACATGTTTCATGAGTATTCCTACGGACTGGAGAATCTGCTTTCTACCTTAGGCCCCCTTGGCAAGAAGGGTTTATGGCAACGGGTGCTCTTTTATATAGCCACAGAATAAACTACGATGCACTCTGCAGCTTGACGTCACAGAGAGCGGAATCTCAGAAAATTAGAATCTCTCTCATCCATCAGAACTCTTTCTCTCCTCCTGCTCAAGTGAAAATTAGAATTTGGTCACAACACACACTCATCCAACGGGAAACAGGGACATTATTCCTTTAACAGAAAGCATGCCTACCGAATCAATATTTTTTTTTTTTTTTTTTTTACTGTGTTTAAAATCAAATGAAATTTAAAAAAAAAAAACCAAGCCTCCGCCATTGCCCAAAGACACGCTCAATGCATGGTTTGGTCCAAACACACCTGACAGCCAACGGAGAGAGCAGGGACATTATTTCACAACGTTAACAGAAAGCATGCTACCGAATCATGTTTCCAATTAAAATCAAATGAAATTAAAAAAAAAACAAAAAATCAATACCAAATCAGAACCCCAGACATGTTTCCATGAGACTTAGAATCTGCTTTCTACCGTAGCCACCGTTGGCAGAGTGTGTTTTTGGCAACGGTGCTCTTTTATATAGCCACAGAATTAGCTTATGATGCACTCTGCAGTTTTGACGTCACAGTGACTTCTCAGCGTATCTTTCTCCGCGCTCTCATTACCTACATATAGTATGTGAGCGCAGATTCTGCTACAATTTCACTTTGATTCATTTATCGTCCCCAAAACACGGGCACCGGTGAAATTGGATTTCCTATAATGTGGAGAAAACTATACTCGTAAAGCCCCTTCTTCCTGCAAAGTTGGCTTTAACATCCGGTCATGGCTGAACAAAACCTGTAAAGCCTTAAGCAATTTGTATGCGTATGACTTATTTGTCAAAATGTTTAGTTCCTGTCGCGCTGTTGCCTCAGAAAAACGTGCGCACTGTGCGAAATATGCATTTTTCCATCCTCTCTTAAAAAACTTTAGTTTTACTGACATTTTGGATAAATATTTAAGTTTTGAAATTATTAGTTTACCTGATTTTGATCATTTTGGCACTAGCTTTCACCTACAAATAATGTATTGTTCTCCCGGAAATGCCCTTTGAAAAAGTGGGTCTTCTTATTCTCGTGGACTAGGCTTCAACAGTCAAAATCAGTCATGCTGTGTCGCGATTTTATGGTCTATAGTCAGTATACGTTCACACCAATAGATGGCGCCAAACAACAGCCTGCCTTGTTTTATATTGGTTTTTCTATATCAATATGTTTTATCAGTATTTTCAAAGAAGTTTTCGTGATTATTATAATTTTTTAATTTTTAAAAGAAGATTTTCTCATCAAAACCCTCATTTTTCCAAAAATATGTCTTGAGAAAGGGAGATCGTCTCATATCCAGGATCGTCTTATATTTGGAAACATACGGTATGTCCTTGTTTGAAAAAGTGCCCTAGAGCACAGTGACAAAGTAGTCCATAAATGGAATGAGGATCTGCAGGTCTTCAATCCAAACAAGCAGAAGCACACCTGATATATAAATAATGTAATCATTAATGTAATATATTCTACCCTAAAGGAGGAACTCATCACAGTTGTTGTAGGTCTGAATGATACTCCCTGGATCCAGAACCAATAATACTGACATATGGGCATGGCGGAGGTATGCGCTCTACCCAGTGCCCTTCTAGTTTTCAAAATGAGCAGCTGCTCAGACGGCATTAGGACTATTTCTTGTGTTCAACAAGGCATGGAAGTTAAATAAGTCTGTTCTGAGCCTAGTGCCCCACCAGGCCCGTGCTTAACCCCTGGTGTCTGTGACATGAAGCAACTAGGAGTATTGCTACTCCCCTGGATGGGATGATAGTCCAACTTGGGTTCTCCCTCAGCTCTTAGTCAGGTTTCCCTGACAATTTTGCTGGTACCCATTTGTACACATGGATAGAGTGAGGCAGTGTGAAGTGAAATGTTTTGCCTAAGAACACATTGCACAGGCCATGGCAAGGACTTGAACACAGAATCTTTCCTCCCAAGTCAAGCCCATTTCACCACTGCGCTACCGCTGCCTCCCTTCAACAAGGCATGGATGATGTGGAAATATGACTGCATTCTATTTATTGATAAAAATGCACAAGTCAGTGTAATACTTTGAAGCTGTGAGATGTTTCCACAGTGACAGCATTTCAAAGTACTTTAAGAATTCGAAGGACAAAAGAGTGTTTTGCTAAGATTCTTCATTTTGTTAAGCCCTATATTGCAGAATGATGATAATAAGAACAGCAAGGGAATCTTTCCCTAAATTTATACATCAGTTGTGGGGTTTGCGCTTCATTGTGGGAGAAAGCAAGAGGAACTAACAGCACCCGCATCCCCAGGTGGTCACCCATTCAAGTACTAATCAGACCCTACACAGCTTAGCTGCCAAGATCAGACATTTTTTTTGGACGGTGTGACTGTAAGCCAGATGTGAACCAACTAATCCAAGTTAAATAGTTACAAAATATAAGTGAATGATCTAAGACCAAAAACGCCCGAGGGACCTTGGATTTCAGATTGCTTCCTGTCTGCTGCTTGTCTGCCGTCCTGCCTGGCAAGCTATTCACACCTTTGCTGTTTCTGAGGCGGCCTCACAAAGGGCAACAACAACTCACAGCGATAGCATTTCACATTTGATTGTCTTGCTTCACAAGGTATTCGCACCTTTGCTGGATCGAAGGGAGCTCCATACAAAACAACGACAAATTAGGAAAACAACATTTCAAATAACTTTTTTATCAGACAGCAAAGTCAAGGCAAGGTTGATCTAAGAATGTTTCTACATAGCATTAATGATTAAGTCAAGCATTGCCGAGTCTGACACCACACCCTTCCACAAGTCGCCATTGTGGTGGAAATGGTCAATAACATGGCGATTCCTCCGCATCTCAGAACGTGTATACTTTGCTGCAGTCTCTTTCCAGCAGAGCTTAGGAATTCCAACAGGGAAAAGCTTTGAGATCATCTTGCAGATGAACAGTGGGTAGAATTAGCCAAACTTGACGTCTGCATTTTAATTGGATCTTTGATGTGACTTTACTGTCCATTCACTGAAAAAAATGGGGAAGAAGTATGAACAAATGGAAAGAGCCAGTCCGCAATCTGACAGGTAACGATTCGTTACGAATCACAACAATGAGTCCTAAACGCACTGTATGGTGGTACAGTGATAAGGCCACATGCTTTTTAAACAACTGCGGAGGGAAACAATTTGACTGAACCCTTAATCAACGTAAACAATCAATAGGTTCCTCATTGGTGAAACTGTCACCACATGGTTGCTAAAACCAACAATTTATTTGGCAAACAATACATTTAAACCTGTTTCATATTGTGTTCATTTTATTAAGTTCAGGCAAATTACTTTGAAAGAATTCAAAACACCTAGGGTCAGTAACCTAATATGGAGCTTAGTGATTTATTAAGAGTCTAATTTGATCTGTTTAGAAATGTTTTTACCTGAAAATCCTCACAATATGGAACAAGAGCCATCAGGAGATGACATATCCTCCCGGCCCCACGTCATCAAACCCCAATGCCAATGAAATTGGGACGTTGTGTAAAACGTGAATACAAACAGAATGCAATGATTTGCGAATCTCATAAACCCACATTTTATTCACAATAGAACATGGACATGATATCCGATGTTGAAAGTGAGACATGACATTTTGCCATTTCATGAAAAATATTTGCTCATTTTGAATTTGATGGCAGCAACACATCTCAAAAAAGTTGGGACAGGGGCAACAGAAGGCTGCAAAAGTTTAAGGTACTCAAAAACCAGCTGTAGCATTTAACAACGAAGTTGGTTAATTGGCACAGGTCATTAACATGACTGGGTATAAAAGAACATTTGAGAGAGGCAGAGTCTCTCAGAGTTAAAGATGTATGGAGGCTCACCAATCTGTGAAAACTGAGTATAAAAATTGTGGAACAATTTCAGAGAAATGTTCCTCAATGTAAAATTGCCAAGATTTTGAATATCCCACCATCCACAGTACATGATATCATCAAAAGATTCAGAGAATCTGCAGAAATTTCTCTCGCACGGGACAGGCCAATGGTCAATATTGATGCTCATGATATTTGGGCCCTCAGACGGCACTGCATTAAAAGCAGGCATAATTCTGCGATGCAATTCACTGCAAAGGTTCAGAAACACATCATGTTGCACACCTGATGCCAGTTAAATTAATTACTTGCTAAATGTTCTTTCAGCTGATTCTCTCACCTAAATAAATGCTTTTTTCAGCCCTATTGTGCCTGTGTCCCAACTTTTTGACACCTGTTGCAGCCAGAAAATTTGAAACCACCGCTGTTCCATTTAAGACAAGTGACAGCGGAAGGCCTGTTTGGTCACAATACACTCCCACGGCAAAGCGGCAAGAGCAGGGACATTTTTTTCAAAACGTTATCAGAAAGCACGCTACTGAATCGCGGTCAATTTTTTTTTTTTTTTAAAGAGTGAGCACCTGCGGTCGGTAACCTAATATGGAGCTTACTGATTTTTTAACAGTCTAATTTGATCTGTTTAGAAATTGTTTTACATGAAAATCCTCACAATATGGAACAAGAGCGATCAGGAGATGATATCCCCCAGCCCCACGTCATCTAACCCCAATGCCAATGAATTTGGTACGTTGGTAAAACGTGAATGCAAACAGAATGCAATGATTTGCTAATCTCATAAAGCCACATTTTATTCACAACAGAACATGGACATCATATCCGATGTTGAAAGTGAGACATGACATTTCACCATTTCATGAAACATATTAGCTCATTTTGAATTTGATGGCACAAAACATCTCAAAAAAAGTTTGGACAGGGGCAACAGAAGGCTGCAAAAGTAAAAGGTACTAATAAAAAAACCAGCTGTAGCATTTAATTTATTTTTATTTATTTATTCCTTATTTAATCAGGGAAGTCCCGTTGAGATATGAAATCTCTTTTTTCAAGGGAGCCCTGGGGGGTTGAGGTGGGGAGGAGAGGGCAATTGGCACAGCCAATTAGATCAGGGATGATTAGGTGGCAGGTCGAAAGAGCCAGGTTGGGACTTTTGCCATGACACCGGGAACCCCTACTCTTATCGAAGAGTGTCATAGGATCTTTAATGACCACAGTGAGTCAGGACCTCGGTTTAACGTCTCATCCGAAAGACAGCGTCTTCTTCAGTACAGTGTCCCGTCACTGCACTGGGGCATTGGGGATTAATCCACAAGAGGGAAGATCGCAACCTACTGGCCCACCAACACCTCTTTCAGCAGCAACTTGGTTTTTCCAGGTGGTCTCCCCATCCAAGTACTGACCGAGCCCACATCTGTTTAGCTTCAGCCACGGGGCTGGAGCAGATCGAATAGTGGTATGGCTGCTGGCAAAAACGGTTGGTTAATTGGCACAGGTCAGTAACATGACTGGGTATAAAAAAGAGCATTTTAGAGAGGCAGAGTCTCTCAGAGGTAAAGATGTATGGAGGCTCACCAATCTGTGAAAACTGAGTCTAAAAATTGTGAAACAATTTCAGAGAAATGTTCCTCAATGAAAAAGTGCCAAGATTTTGAATATCCCATCATCTACAGTACATAATATCATCAAAAGATTCAGAGAATCTGGAGAAATCTCTCTGCGCATCGGGACAGGCCAATGGTCGATATTGATGCTCATGATCTTTGGGCCCTCAGACGGCACTGCATTAAAAAGCAGGCATAATTCTGAGCTGGAATTCACTGCAAAGGTTCAGAAACACATCATGCTGCACAACTGATGCCAGTTAACTTAATTACTTGCTAAATGCTCTTTCAGCAGATTCTCTCACCTAAAAAATGCTTTTTCAGCCCAATTGTACCTTTGTCCCAACTTTTGACACCTGTTGCAGCCAGAAAAATTGAAACCACCGGCTGTTCCATTGAAGACACGTGACAGCGGAAGGCCTGTTTGGTGACAATACCGCCCGACGGCTGAGCTGGAGAGCAGGGACATTTTTTCAAAAACAGAAAGCACGCTTACTGAATCGCGGTCAATTTTTTTTTTTTAAAAAAAGAATGATTAATTAAAATCAAATTAAATTAAAAAAAAAATTCACCACCAGATCGCCGCGTACACCTGGACATGTTTCCATGAGTATTCCACACGGACTGAGAATCTGCTTTCTACCGTAGGGCCTCCTTGGCAGAGGGGTTTATGGCAACGGTGCTCTTTATATAGCCACAGAATAAACTTACGATGCACTCTGCAGCTTTGACGTCACAGAGACTTCTCAGCGGAATCTCAGAAAATTAGAATCTCTCATCCATGTAGCAGCCTCTCCTCCTGCTCAAGTGACTGTGTTTGATCTTTGGACGCCCACTGTTCCATAAGACACGTCTCAGCGGATGGCCTGTTTGGTCACAACACACACTCGACAGCTAACGGGAGAGCAGGGACATTATTTCACAACGTTAACAGAAAGCATGCTACCGAATCGGGTCAATATTTTGTTTTTTTTTTTTTTTTAAAAGAGCGAGTCAATTAAAATCAAATGAAATTAAAAAAAAAAAAATCAATACCAAATCGCACGTACACCTAGACATGTTTCCATGAGTATTAGACACGGACTTAGAATCTGCTTTCTACCGTAGAGCCACCGTTGGCAGAGGTGTTTTTGGCAACGGTGCTCTTTATATAGCCACAGAATTAGCTTATGATGCACTCTGCAGCTTTGACGTCACAGTGACTTCTCAGCGGTATCTTTTTCTCAGCCGCTCTCATTACCTACATAGCATGTGAGAGCGCAGATTCTGCTTTCGATTTCACTTTGATTCATTTATCGCCCCCGCAAAACACGGGCACCGGGTGAAATTGGATTTCCTATACGATGTGGAGAAAAAACTATACTACGTAAAGCCCCTTTTTCCTGCAAAGTTGGCTTTAACATCCGGTCATGGCTGAACAAAACCTGTAAAAGCCTTAAGCAATTTGTATGCGTATGACTTTATTTGTCAAAAATGTTTAGTTCCTGTCGCTGTTGTTGCTCAGAAAACCGTGGCGCACTGTGCAAATATGCATTTTCCATCCTCTCTTAAAAACTTTAGTTTTACTGACATTTTTGGATAAATATTTAAGTTTTGAAAATTATTAGTTTACCTGATTTTTGATCATTTTGGCACTAGCTTTCACTTACAAATACCGTATTGTTCTCCGGAAATGCCCTTTGAAAAAAGTGGGGTCTTCTTATTCTCGTGGACTAGGCTTCTAACAGTCAAAATCAGTCATGCTGTGTTGGCATTTTATGGTCTATAGTCAGTATAATGTTCGTTCACAACAATAGATGGCGCCAAACAACAGCCTGCCTTGTTTTATATTGGTTTTTCTATATCAATATGTTTTATCAGTATTTTCAAAGAAGTTTTCGTGGATTATTATAATTTTTTAATTTTTAAAAGAAGATTTTCTCATCAAAACCCTCATTTTTCCAAAAATATGTCTTGAGAAAGGGAGATCGTCTCATATCCAGGATCGCCTTATATTTGGAAACATACGGTATGTCCTTGTTTGAAAAAGTGCCCTAGAGCACAGTGACAAAGTAGTCCATAAATGGAATGAGGATCTGCAGGTCTTCAATCCAAACAAGCAGAAGCACACCTGATATATAAATAATGTAATCATTAATGTAATATATTCTACCCTAAAGGAGGAACTCATCACAGTTGTTGTTGGTCTGAATGATACTCCCCTGGATCCAGAACCAATAATACTGACATATGGGCATGGCGGAGGTATGCGCTCTACCCAGTGCCCTTCTAGTTTTCAAAATGAGCAGCTGCTCAGACGGCATTAGGACTATTTCTTGTGTTCAACAAGGCATGGAAGTTAGTAAGTCTGTTCTGAGCCTAGTGCCCCACCAGGCCCGTGCTTAACCCTGGTGTCTGTGACATGAAGCAACTAGGAGTATTGCTACTCCCCTGGATGGGATGATAGTCCAACTCGGGTTCTCCTCAGCTCTTAGTCAGGTTTCCCTGACAATTTTGCTGGTACCCATTTGTACACATGGATAGAGTGAGGCAGTGTGGAAGTGAAATGTTTTGCCTAAGAACACATTGCACAGGCCATGGCAAGGACTTGAACACAGAATCTTTCCTCCCAAGTCAAGCCCATTTCACCACTGCGCTACCGCTCCTTCAACAAGGCATGGATGATGTGGGAAATATGACTGCATTCTATTTATTGATAAAAAAAATGCACAAGTCAGTGTAATACTTTTGAAGCTGTGAGATGTTTCCACAGTGACAGCATTTCAAAGTACTTTAAGAATTCGAAGGACAAAAGAGTGTTTTGCTAAGATTCTTCATTTTTGTTGCTTCCTATATTGCAGAATGATGATAATAAGAACAGCAAGGAATCTTTCCCTAAATTTATACATCAGTTGTGGGTTTGGCGCTTCATTGTGGGAGAAAGCAAGAGGAACTAACAGCACCCGGCGCCCCCAGGTGCTCACCCATTCAAGTACTAATCAGACCCTACACAGCTTAGCTGCCAAGATCAGACATTTTTGGACGGTGTGACTGTAAGCCAGATGTGAACCAACTAATTCAAGTTAAATAGTTACAAAATATAAGTGAATGATCTAAGACCAAAAACGCCGAGGGACCTTGGATTTCAGATTGCTTCCTGTCTGCTGCTTGTCTGCCATCCTGCCTGGCAAGCTATTCACACCTTTGCTGTTTCTGAGGCGGCCTCACAAAGGGCAACAACAACTCACAGCGATAGCATTTCACATATGATTGTCTTTGTTTCACAAGGTATTCGCACCTTTGCTGGATCGAACGGAGCTCCATACAAAAACAACGACAAATTAGGAAAACAACATTTCAAATAACTTTTTTTCTCAGACAGCAAAGTCAAGGCAAGGTTGATCTAAGAATGTTTCTACATAGCATTAATGATTAAGTCAAGCATTGCCGAGTCTGACACCACACCCCTTACACAAGTAGCCATTGTGGTGGAAATGGTCAATAACATGGCGATTCCTCCATCTCAGAACGTATACTTTGCTGCAGTCTCTTTCCAGCAGAGCTTAGGAATTCCAACAGGGAAAAGCTTTGAGATCATCTTGCAGATGCACAGTGGGTAGAATTAGCCAAACTTGACGTCTGCATTTGAATTGGATCTTTGATGTGACTTTACTGTCCATTCACTGAAAAAAATGGGGAAGAAGTATGAACAAATGGAAAGAGCCAGTCCGCAATCTGACAGGTAACGATTCGTTATTTAATCACAACAATGAGTCCTAAACGCACTGTATGGTGGTACAGTGATAAGGCCACATGCTTTTTAAACAACTGCGGAGGGAAACAATTTGACTGAACCCTTAATCAACGTAAACAATCAATAGGTTCCTCATTGGTGAAACTGTCACCACATGGTTGCTAAAACCAACAATTTATTTGGCAAACAATACATTTAAACCTGTTTCATATTGTGTTCATTTTATTAAGTTCAGGCAAATTACTTTGAAAGAATTCAAAACACCTGCGGTCAGTAACCTAATATGGAGCTTAGTGATTTATTAAGAGTCTAATTTGATCTGTTTAGAAATGTTTTCAACTGAAAATCCTCACAATATGGAACAAGAGCCATCAGGAGATGACATATCCTCCCGCCCCACGTCATGAAACCCCAATGCCAATGAAATTGGGACGCGTGTAAAAACGTGAATACAAACAGAATGCAATGATTTGCGAATCTCATAAACCCACATTTTATTCACAATAGAACATGGACATGATATCCGATGTTGAAAGTGAGACATGACATTTGCCATTTCATGAAAAAATATTTGCTCATTTTGAATTTGATGGCAGCAACACATCTCAAAAAAAGTTGGGAGAGGGGCAACAAAAGGCTGCAAAAAGTAAAAGGTACTCATAAAAACCAGCTGTAGCATTTAACAACGAAGTTGGTTAATTGGCACAGGTCATTAACATGACTGGGTATAAAAAGAACATTTGAGAGAGGCAGAGTCTCTCAGAGTTAAAGCTGTATGGAGGCTCACCAATCTGTGAAAAACTGAGTATAAAAATTGTGGAACAATTTCAGAGAAATGTTCCTCAATGTAAAATTGCCAAGATTTTGAATATCCCACCATCCACAGTACATGATATCATCAAAAGATTCAGAGAATCTGCAGAAATTTCTCTGCGCACGGGACAGGCCAATGGTCAATATTGGATGCTCATGATATTTGGGCCCTCAGACGGCACTGCATTAAAAGCAGGCATAATTCTGCGATGCAATTCACTGCAAAGGTTCAGAAACACATCATGTTGCACACCTGATGCCAGTTAAATTAATTACTTGCTAAATGTTCTTTCAGCTGATTCTCTCACCTAAATAAATGCTTTTTCAGCCCTATTGTGCCTGTGTCCCAACTTTTTTGACACCTGTTGCAGCCAGAAAATTTGAAACCACCGCTGTTCCATTTAAGACAAGTGACAGCGGAAGGCCTGTTTGGTCACAATACACTCCCGACGGCAAAAGCGCAAGAGCAGGGACATTTTTTTCAAAACGTTATCAGAAAGCACGCTACTGAATCGGGGGTCAATTTTTTTTTTTTTTTTTAAAAAAGAGTGAGCACCTGCGGTCGGTAACCTAATATGGAGCTTACTGATTTTTTAACAGTCTAATTTGATCTGTTTAGAAATTGTTTTACATGAAAATCCTCACAATATGGAACAAGAGCGATCAGGAGATGACATATCCCCCCAGCCCCACGTCATCTAACCCCCAATGCCAATGAATTTGGTACGTTGGGTAAAACGTGAATGCAAACAGAATGCAATGATTTGCGAATCTCATAAAGCCACATTTATTCACAACAGAACATGGACATCATATCCGATGTTGAAAGTGAGACATGACATTTCACCATTTCATGAAACATATTAGCTCATTTTGAATTTGATGGCACAAAAACATCTCAAAAAAGTTTGGACAGGGGCAACAGAAGGCTGCAAAAGTAAAAGGTACTAATAAAAACCAGCTGTAGCATTTAATTTATTTTATTTATTTATTCCTTATTTAATCAGGAAGTCCCGTTGAGATATGAAATCTCTTTTTCAAGGGAGCCCTGGGGTTGAGGTGGGGGAGGGAGAGGGCAATTGGCACAGCCAATTAGATCAGGGGATGATTAGGTAGCAGGTCGAAAGAGCCAGGTTGGGACTTTTGCCATGACACCGGGAACCCCCTACTCTTATCGAAGAGTGTCATAGGATCTTTAATGACCACAGTGAGTCAGGACCTCGGTTTAACGCCTCATCCGAAAGACAAGGTCTTCTTCAGTACAGTGTCCCCCTGTCACTGCACTGGGGCATTGGGGATTAATCCACAAGAGGGAAGATCGCAACCTACTGGCCCACCAACACCTCTTTTTCAGCAGCAACTTGGTTTTTCCAGGTGGTCTCCCATCCAAGTACTGACCGAGCCCATCTGTTTAGCTTCAGCCACGGGGCTGGAGCAGATCGAATAGTGGTATGGCTGCTGGCAAAAACGGTTGGTTAATTGGCACAGGTCAGTAACATGACTGGGTATAAAAAGAGCATTTTAGAGGCAGAGTCTCTCAGAGGTAAAGATGTATGGAGGCTCACCAATCTGTGAAAAAACTGAGTCTAAAAATTGTGGAACAATTTCAGAGAAATGTTCCTCAATGAAAAAGTGCCAAGATTTTGAATATCCCATCATCTACAGTACATAATATCATCAAAAGATTCAGAGAATCTGGAGAAATCTCTCTGCGCACGGACAGGCCAATGGTCGATATTGATGCTCATGATCTTTGGGGCCCTCAGACGGCACTGCATTAAAAGCAGGCATAATTCTGAGCTGGAATTCACTGCAAAGGTTCAGAAACACATCATGCTGCACAACTGATGCCAGTTAACTTAATTACTTGCTAAATGCTCTTTTCAGCTGATTCTCTCACCTAAAAAATGCTTTTTCAGCCCAATTGTACCTTTGTCCCAACTTTTTGACACCTGTTGCAGCCAGAAAATTGAAACCACCGCTGTTCCATTGAAGACACGTGACAGCGGAAGGCCTGTTTGGTGACAATACACGCCCGACGGCTGAGCTGGAGAGCAGGGACATTTTTCAAAACGTTATCAGAAAGCACGCTACTGAATCGCGGTCAATTTTTTTTCTTTAAAAAAAGAAGAATGATTCAATTAAAATCAAATTAAATTTAAAAAAAAATTCACCACCAGATCGCACGTACACCTGGACATGTTTCCGCATGAGTATTCCACACGGACTGAGAATCTGCTTTTCTACCGTAGGCCTCCTTGGCAGAGGGGTTTATGGCAACGGTGCTCTTTATATAGCCACAGAATAAGCTTACGATGCACTCTGCAGCTTTGACGTCACAGAGACTTCTCAGCGGAATCTCAGAAAATTAGAATCTCTCATCCATCGGGCATGTTTACTCTTTCCTCTCCTCCTGCTCAAGTGACTGTGTTTGATCTTTGACGCCTCCGCAGTTCCATGTAAGACACGCCTCAGCGGATGGCGTGTTTGGTCACAACACACACTCCGACAGCTAACGGGAGAGCAGGGACATTATTTCACAACGTTAACAGAAAGCATGCTACCTAATGAGGGTCAATATTTTGTTTTTTTTTTTTTTTAAAAAAAGAGCGAGTCAATTAAAATCAAATGAAATTAAAAAAAAAAAAAAAACAAAAATCAATACCAAATCGCACGTACACCTAGACATGTTTCCATGAGTATTAGACACGGACTTAGAATCTGCTTTTCTACCGTAGCCACCGTTGGCAGAGGTGTTTTTGGCAACGGTTGCTTTTTATATAGCCACAGAATTAGCTTATGATGCACTCTGCAGCTTTTGACGTCACAGTGACTTCTCAGCGGTATCTTTCTCAGCCGCTCTCATTACCTACATAGCATGTGAGAGCGCAGATTCTGCTGCGATTTCACTTTGATTCATTTATCGTCCCCGCAAAACACGGGCACCGGGTGAAATTGGATTTCCTATACGATGTGGAGAAAAAAACTATACTACGTAAAAGCCCCTTTTTCCTGCAAAGTTGGCTTTAACATCCGGTCATGGCTGAACAAAACCTGTAAAGCCTTAAGCAATTTTGTATGCGTATGACTTTATTTGTCAAAATGTTTAGTTCCTGTCGCTGTTGCCTGAAAAACCGTGCGCACTGTGCCGAAATATGCATTTTCCATCCTCTCTTAAAAACTTTAGTTTTACTGACATTTTTGGATAAATATTTAAGTTTTGAAAATTATTAGTTTACCTGATTTTGATCATTTTGGCACTAGCTTTCACTTTACAAATACCGTATTGTTCTCCCGGAAATGCCCTTTGAAAAAAGTGGGGTCTTCTTATTCTCGTGGACTAGGCTTCTAACAGTCAAAATCAGTCATGCTGTGTGCGCATTTTATGGTCTATAGTCAGTATACGTTCACACCAATAGATGGCGCCAAACAACAGCCTGCCTTGTTTTATATTGGTTTTTCTATATCAATATGTTTTATCAGTATTTTCAAAGAAGTTTTCGTGATTATTATAATTTTTTAATTTTAAAAAGAAGATTTTCTCATCAAAACCCTCATTTTTCCAAAAATATGTCTTGAGAAAGGGAGATCGTCTCATATCCAGGATCGTCTTATATTTGGAAACATACGGTATGTCCTTGTTTGAAAAAGTGCCCTAGAGCACAGTGACAAAGTAGTCCATAAATGGAATGAGGATCTGCAGGTCTTCAATCCAAACAAGCAGAAGCACACCTGATATATAAATAATGTAATCATTAATGTAATATATTCTACCCTAAAGGAGGAACTCATCACAGTTGTTGTTGGTCTGAATGATACTCCCCTGGATCCAGAACCAATAATACTGACATATGGGCATGGCGGAGGTATGCGCTCTACCCAGTGCCCTTCTAGTTTTCAAAATGAGCAGCTGCTCAGACGGCATTAGGACTATTTCTTGTGTTCAACAAGGCATGGAAGTTAGTAAGTCTGTTCTGAGCCTAGTGGCCCACCAGGCGTGCTTAACCCTGGTGTCTGTGACATGAAGCAACTAGGAGTATTGCTACTCCCCTGGATGGGATGATAGTCCAACTCGGGTTCTCCTCAGCTCTTAGTCAGGTTTCCTGACAATTTTGCTGGTACCCATTTGTACACATGGATAGAGTGAGGCAGTGTGGAAGTGAAGTGTTTTGCCTAAGAACACATTGCACAGGCCATGGCAAGGACTTGAACACAGAATCTTTCCTCCCAAGTCAAGCCCATTTCACCACTGCGCTAGCAGCGTCTCCCTTCAATAAGGCATGGATGATGTGGAAAATATGCCTGCATTCTATTTTATTGATAAAAAATGCACAAGTCAGTGTAATTTTGAAGCTGTGAGATGTTTCCACAGTGATGCAATTGTTTCAAAGTACTTTAAGAATTCAAGGACAAAAGAGAGTTTTACTAAGATTCTTCATTTTTGTTGCTTCCTATTTTGCAGAATGATGATAATAAGAACAGCAAGGAATCGTCTCAAATTTATACATCAGTTGTGGGGTTTGCGCTTCATTGTGGGAGAAAGCAAGAGGAACTAACAGCACCGCGCCCCAGGTGCTCACCCATTCAAGTACTAATCAGACCCTACACAGCTTAGCTGCCAAGATCAGACATTTTTGGACGGTGTGACTGTAAGCCAGATGTGAACCAACTAATTCAAGTTAAATAGTTACAAAATATAAGTGAATGATCTAAGACCAAAACGCCGAGGGACCTTGGATTTCAGATTGCTTCCTGTCTGCTGCTTGTCTGCCGTCCTGCCTG
>JAFJMP010000128.1:0-26378 GCA_029692085.1 Gymnothorax javanicus | reverse complement strand
ACAAACTGGTCCATAAATGGAATGAGGATCTGCAGGTCTTCAATCCAACCAAGCAGAAGCACACCTGATAAACTAATGTAATCATTAATGTAATAGATTCTACCCTAAAGGAGGAACTCATCACAGTTGTTGTTGGTCTGGATGATACTCCCTGTATCCAGAACCAATAATACTGACATATAGGCATGGCGGAGGTATGCGCTCTACCAAAGTGCCCTTCTAGTTTTTCAAAATGAGCAGCTGCTCAGACGGCATTAGGGCTATTTCTTGTGCTCAACAAGGCATGGTAGTTAATAAGTCTGTTCTGAGCCTAGTGGCCCACCAGGCCCGTGCTTAACCCTGGTTTCTGTGACATGAAGCAACTAGGAGTATTGCTACTCCCCCTGGATGGGATGCTAGTCCAACTGGGGTTCTCCCTCAGCTCTTAGTCAGGTTTTCCTGACAATTTTGCTAATACCCATTTGTACACCTGGATAGAGTGAGGCAGTGTGGAAGTGAAGTGTTTTGCCCTAAGAACACATTGCACAGGCCATGGCAAGGACTTGAACACAGAATCTTTCCATCCCAAGTCAAGCCCATTTCACCACTGCGCTAACGCGTCTCCTTCAACATGGCATGGATGACGTGGAAATATGACTGCATCCTCTTTATTGATAAAAATGCACAACTCAGTGTAATACTTTTAAGCTGTGAGATGTTTCCACAGTGACAGCATTTCAAAGTCCTTTAAGAATTCAAAGGACAAATGAGTGTTTTGCCAAGATTCTTCATTTTTGTTGCTTCCTTTATTGCAGAATGATGATAATAAGAACAGCAAGGGAATCTTTCCCAAATTTATACATCAGTTGTGGGGTTTGCGCTTCATTGTGGGAGAAAGCAAGAGGAACTAACAGCACCCGCATCCCCAGGTGGTCACCCATTCAAGTACTAATCAGACCCTACACAGCTTAGCTGCCCAGATCAGACATTTTTTGGATGGTGTGACTGTAAGCCAGATGTCAACCAACTAATTCAAGTTAAATAGTTACAAAATATAAGTGAGTGATCTAAGACCAAAAATGCCCGAGGGGAGCTTGGATTTCAGATTGCTTCCTGTCTGCTGCTTGTCTGCCGTCCTGCCTGGCCAGCTATTCACACCTTTGTTGTTTCTGAGGCGGCCTCACAAAGGGCAACAACAACTCACAGCGATAGCTTTTCACATATGATTGTCTTGCTTCACAAGGTATTCGCACCTTTGCTGGATCGAAGGAAGCTCCATACAAAACAACGACAAATTACGAAAACAACATTTCAAATATCTTTTTTTATCAGACAGCAAAGTCAAGACAAGGTTGATCTAAGAATGTTTCTACATAGCATTAATAATTAAGTCAAGCATTGCCGAGTCTGACACCACACCCTTCCACAAGTCGCCATTGTGGTGGAAATGGTCAATAATATGGGGATTCCTCCGCATCTCAGAATGCGACGCTTTCTGAAGACCCTTTCCAGCAGAGCTTAGGAATTCCAACAGGGAGAAGTTTTCCAGATCATCTTGCAGATGAACAGTGGATAGAATTAGCCAAACTTGACTTCTGCATTTTAATTGGATCTTTGATGTGACTTCACTGTCCATTCACTGAAAAAAATGGGGAAGACGAAGAACAAACGGAAACAGCCAATCCGCAATCTGACAGGTAACGATTCGTTACGAATGACAACAATGAGTCCCAAACGCACTGTATGGTGGTCCAGTGATAGGGCCACATGCTTTTTAAATTGCTGCAGAGGGAAACAATTTGACTGAACCCTTAATCAACGTAAACAATCAATAGGTTTCTCATTGGTGAAATTGTCAGCACATGGTTGCAAAAACCAACAATTTATTTGACAAACAATATATTTAAACCTGTTTCATATTGTGTTCATTTTATTAAGTACAGGCAAATTACTTTGAAAGAATTCAAAACACCTGCGGCCGGTAACCTAATATGGAGCTTCGAGATTTTTTAAGAGTCTAATTTGATCTGTTTAGAAATGTTTTTACCTGAAAATCCTCACAATATGGAACAAGAGCCATAAGGAGACGACATATCCCCGCTGCCCCACGCCATCAAACCCCAATGCCAATGAAGTTGGGACGTTGTGTAAAATGTGAATACAAACAGAGTGCAATGATTTGTGAATCTCATAAACCCACATTTTATTCACAATAGAACATGGACATCATATCCGATGTTGAAAGTGAGACATGACATTTCACCATTTCATGAAAAAAATATTAGCTCATTTTGAATTTGATGGCAGCAACACATCTCAAAAAAAGTTGGGACAGGGGCAACAGAAGGCTGCAAAAGTTTAAGGTACTCATAAAAAAAAAACTGTAGCATTTAACAACGAAGTTGGTTAATTGGCACAGGTCAGTAACCCCATCATGCTTAAAAAGAGCATTTTAGAGAGGCAGAGTCTCTCAGAGGTAAAGATGTATGGAGGCTCACCAATCTGTGAAAATCTCAGTCTAAAAATTGTGTAACAATTTCAGAGAAATGTTCCTCAATGTAAAATTGCCAATATTTTGAATATCCCACCATCTACAGTACATAATATCATCAAAAGATTCAGAGAATCTGGAGAAATCTGTCTGCGCACGGGACAGGCCAATGGTCAGTATTGATGCTCATGATCTTTGGGCCCTCAGACGGCACTGCATTAAAAGCAGGCATAATTTTGCACTGGAATTCACTGCAAAGGTTCAGAAACACATCATGTTGCACACCTAATGCCAGTTAACTTAATTACTTGCTTAATGTTCTTTCAGCTGATTCTCTCACCTAATAAATGCTTTTTTCAGCCATATTGTGCCTGTGTCCCAACTTTTTGACACCTGTAGCAGCCAGAAAATTTGAAACCACCGCTGTTCTATTTAAGACACGTGACAGCGAAGGCCTGTTTGGTCACAATACACGCCCGACGGCTAAGCGGGGAGAGCAGGGACATTTTTTCAAAACGTTATCAGAAAGCACGCTACTGAATCGCGGTCAATTTTTTGTTTTTTCATAAAAAGAGTGAGTCAATTAAAATCAAATTAAATAATAAAAAAATATCACTAACAAATCGCACGTACACCTGGATATGTTTCCATGAGTATTAGACACGGACTGAGAATCTGCTTTCTACCTTAGGGCCCCATTGGCAGTGGTGTTTATGGCAACGGTGCTCTTTATATAGCCACAGAATATGCTTACGATGCACTCTGCATCTTTGAGGTCACAGTGACTTCTCAGCGGAATATCAGAAAATTCGAATCTCTCATGCATCGGGCATGTTTACTCTTTTCTCTCCCCTGTACAAGTGACTGTGTTTGATCATTGACGCCCGCTGCTCCATGTAAGGCAAGTCACAGTGGATGGCCTGTTTGGTCGCAATACACACTCGACAGCTAAGCGGGGATAGCAGGGACATTATTCCACAACGTTAACAGAAAGCATGCTACCGAATCGCGGTCAATTTTTTTTTTTAAAAAAAAAGTGTGAGTCAAATAAAATCAAATGAAAAAAAAAAAAAATCACTACCAAATCGCACGTACACCTGGTCATGTTTCCATGAGTATTAGACACGGACTGAGAAACTACTTTCTACCGTAGGGGCCGCCATGGCAGCGATGTTTATGTCAACGGCACTTTTATATAGCCACAGAATAAGCTAACGATGCACTCTCCTTCTTTGACGTCACAGTGACTTCTCAGCGGTATATATCTCGGCGCCTCATTACCTACATAGCATGTGAGAGCGCAGATTCTGCTGCGATTTCACTTTGATTCATTTATCACCCCACCGGTGAAATTGGATTTCCTATACGATGTGGAGAAAAAACTAGACTACCTAAAGCCTCCTTTCTCCTGCAAAGTTGGCTTTAACATCCGGTCATTGCTGAACAAAACCTGTAGTGCTTTACGCAAATTTGTATGTTTGACTTTATTTGTCAAAATGTTTAATTCCTGTCGCGCTGTTGCCTGTGAAAAACCCTTATGCACTGTGCCGAAATATGCATTTTCCATCCTCTCTTAAAAACTTTAGTTTTACTGACATTTTTGGATAAATATTTAAGTTTTGAAAATTATCAGTTTACCTGATTTTTATCATTTTGGCACTAGCTTTCACTTACAAATACCGTATTGTTCTCCCGGGAAATCCACTTTGAAAAAGTGGGGAATTCTTATTTTCGTGGGCTAGGCTTCTAACAGTCAAAATAAGTCATCCTGTGTGTGCATTTTATGGTCTATCGTCAGTATACGTTTACAACAATAGATGGCGCCAAACAACAGCCTGCCTTGTTTTATATTGGTTTTTCTATCAATATGTTTTATCAGTATTTTCAAAGAAATTTTCGTGATTATTATTATTCTTTAATGATTAAAACAAGATTTTGTCATCAAAACCCTCATATTTCCAAAAATATGTCCTGAGAAAGGGGGGTCGCCTCATATCCAGGATCGCCTTATATTCGAAACATACGGTATGTCCTTGTTTGAAAAAAGTGCCCTAGAGCACAGTGACAAACTGGTCCATAAATGGAATGAGGATCTGCAGGTCTTCAATCCAACCAAGCAGAAGCACACCTGATAAACTAATGTAATCATTAATGTAATAGATTCTACCCTAAAGGAGGAACTCATCACAGTTGTTGTTGGTCTGGATGATACTCCCTGTATCCAGAACCAATAATACTGACATATAGGCATGGCGGAGGTATGCGCCTACCAAGTGCCCTTCTAGTTTTCAAAAACGAGCAGCTGCTCAGACGGCATTAGGGCTATTTCTTGTGCTCAACAAGGCATGGTAGTTAATAAGTCTGTTCTGAGCCTAGTGGCCCACCAGGCCCGTGCTTAACCCTGGTTTCTGTGACATGAAGCAACTAGGAGTATTGCTACTCCCCTGGATGGGATGCTAGTCCAACTCGGGTTCTCCTCAGCTCTTAGTCAGGTTTTCCTGACAATTTTGCTGGTACCCATTTGTACACCTGGATAGAGTGAGGCAGTGTGGAAGTGAAGTGTTTTGCCTAAGAACACATTGCACAGGCCATGGCAAGGACTTGAACACAGAATCTTTCCATCCCAAGTCAAGCCCATTTCACCACTGCGCTAACGCTGCCTCCCTTCAACATGGCATGGATGACGTGGAAATATGACTGCATCCTCTTTATTGATAAAAATGCACAACTCAGTGTAATACTTTTTAAGCTGTGAGATGTTTCCACAGTGACAGCATTTCAAAGTCCTTTAAGAATTCAAAGGACAAATGAGTGTTTTGCCAAGATTCTTCATTTTTGTTGCTTCCTTTATTGCAGAATGATGATAATAAGAACAGCAAGGGAATCTTTCCCTAAATTTATACATCAGTTGTGGGGTTTGCGCTTCATTGTGGGAGAAAGCAAGAGGAACTAACAGCACCCGGCATCCCCAGGTGGTCACCCATTCAAGTACTAATCAGACCCTACACAGCTTAGCTGCCCAGATCAGACATTTTTTGGACGGTGTGACTGTAAGCCAGATGTCAACCAACTAATTCAAGTTAAATAGTTACAAAATATAAGTGAGTGATCTAAGACCAAAAATGCCCGAGGGAGCTTGGATTTCAGATTGCTTCCTGTCTGCTGCTTGTCTGCCGTCCTGCCTGGCCAGCTATTCACACCTTTGTTGTTTCTGAGGCGGCCTCACAAAGGGCAACAACAACTCACAGCGATAGCTTTTCACATATGATTGTCTTGTTTCACAAGGTATTCGCACCTTTGCTGGATCGAAGGAAGCTCCATACAAAACAACGACAAATTACGAAAAACACATTTCAAATATCTTTTTTATCAGACAGCAAAGTCAAGACAAGGTTGATCTAAGAATGTTTCTACATAGCATTAATAATTAAGTCAAGCATTGCCGAGTCTGACACCACACCCTTCCACAAGTCGCCATTGTGGTGGAAATGGTCAATAATATGGGGATTCCTCCGATCTCAGAATGCGTACGCTTCTCTGGAGACCCTTTCCAGCAGAGCTTAGGAATTCCAACAGGGAGAAGTTTCGAGATCATCTTGCAGATGAACAGTGGATAGAATTAGCCAAACTTGACTTCTGCATTTTAATTGATCTTTGATGTGACTTCACTGTCCATTCACTGAAAAAAATGGGGAAGACGTAAGAACAAACGGAAACAGCCAATCCGCAATCTGACAGGTAACGATTCGTTATTTAATGACAACAATGAGTCCCAAACGCACTGTATGGTGGTCCAGTGATAGGGCACATGCTTTTTAAATTGCTGCAGAGGGAAACAATTTGACTGAACCCTTAATCAACGTAAACAATCAATAGGTTTCTCATTGGTGAAATTGTCAGCACATGGTTGCAAAAACAACAATTTATTTGACAAACAATATATTTAAACCTGTTTCATATTGTGTTCATTTTATTAAGTACAGGCAAATTACTTTGAAAGAATTCAAAACACCTGCGGTCGGTAACCTAATATGGAGCTTCGAGATTTTTTAAGAGTCTAATTTGATCTGTTTAGAAATGTTTTTACCTGAAAATCCTCACAATATGGAACAAGAGCCATAAGGAGACGACATATCCCCGCGGCCCCACGTCATCAAACCCCAATGCCAATGAAGTTGGGACGTTGTGTAAAATGTGAATACAAACAGAGTGCAATGATTTGTGAATCTCATAAACCCACATTTTATTCACAATAGAACATGGACATCATATCCGATGTTGAAAGTGAGACATGACATTTCAAAAAAATATTAGCTCATTTTGAATTTGATGGCAGCAACACATCTCAAAAAAGTTGGGACAGGGGCAACAGAAGGCTGCAAAAGTTTAAGGTACTCATAAAAAAACTTCTGTAGCATTTAACAACGAAGTTGGTTAATTGGCACAGGTCAGTAACCCATCATGCTTAAAAAGAGCATTTTAGAGAGGCAGAGTCTCTCAGAGGTAAAGATGTATGGAGGCTCACCAATCTGTGAAAATCTCAGTCTAAAAATTGTGTAACAATTTCAGAGAAATGTTCCTCAATGTAAAATTGCCAAGATTTTGAATATCCCACCATCTACAGTACATAATATCATCAAAAGATTCAGAGAATCTGGAGAAATCTGTCTGCGCACGGGACAGGCCAATGGTCAGTATTGATGCTCATGATCTTTGGGCCCTCAGACGGCACTGCATTAAAAGCAGGCATAATTTTGCACTGAATTCACTGCAAAGGTTCAGAAACACATCATGTTGCACACCTAATGCCAGTTAACTTAATTACTTGCTTAATGTTCTTTCAGCTGATTCTCTCAGCTAATAAATGCTTTTTTCAGCCATATTGTGCCTGTGTCCCAACTTTTTTGACACCTGTAGCAGCCAGAAAATTTGAAACCACCGCTGTTCTATTTAAGACACGTGACAGCGAAGGCCTGTTTGGTCACAATACACGCCCGACGGCTAAGCGGGAGAGCAGGGACATTTTTTCAAAACGTTATCAGAAAGCACGCTACTGAATCGCGGTCAATTTTTTTTTTTGTTTTCATAAAAAAAGAGTGAGTCAATTAAAATCAAATTAAATAATAAAAAAATATCACTAACAAATCGCACGCACACCTGGATATGTTTCCATGAGTATTAGACACGGACTGAGAATCTGCTTTCTACCTTAGGCCCCATTGGCAGTGGTGTTTATGGCAACGGTGCTTTTTTATATAGCCACAGAATATGCTTACGATGCACTCTGCATCTTTGAGGTCACAGTGACTTCTCAGCGGAATATCAGAAAATTCGAATCTCTCATGCATCGGGCATGTTTACTCTTTTCTCCTCCTGTACAAGTGACTGTGTTTGATCATTGACGCCTCCGCCTTCCATGTAAGGCAAGTCACAGTGGATGGCCTGTTTGGTCGCAATACACACTCGACAGCTAAGCGGGATAGCAGGGACATTATTCCACAACGTTAACAGAAAGCATGCTACCGAATCGCGGTCAATTTTTTTTTTTTTTAAAAAAGTGTGAGTCAAATAAAATCAAATGAAAAAAAAAAAAATCACTACCAAATCGCACGTACACCTGGTCATGTTTCCATGAGTATTAGACACGGACTGAGAAACTACTTTTCACCGTAGGGGTCGCCATGGCAGCGATGTTTATGTCAACGGCACTCTTTATATAGCCACAGAATAAGCTAACGATGCACTCTCCTTTTTTTTGACGTCACAGTGACTTCTCAGCGGTATATATCTCGGCCGCTCTCATTACCTACATAGCATGTGAGAGCGCAGATTCTGCTGCGATTTCACTTTGATTCATTTATCACCCCACCGGGTGAAATTGGATTTCCTATACGATGTGGAGAAAAAACTAGACTACCTAAAGCCTCCTTTCTCCTGCAAAGTTGGCTTTAACATCCGGTCATTGCTGAACAAAACCTGTAGTGCTTTTTACGCAATTTGTATGCGTTTGACTTTATTTGTCAAAATGTTTAATTCCTGTCGCCTGTTGCCTGTGAAAACCTTGCAGACTGTGCCGAAATATGCATTTTCCATCCTCTCTTAAAAACTTTAGTTTTACTGACATTTTTGGATAAATATTTAAGTTTTGAAAATTATCAGTTTACCTGATTTTTATCATTTTGGCACTAGCTTTCACTTACAAATACCGTATTGTTCTCCCGGAAATCCCTTTGAAAAAAAGTGGGGAATTTTATTTTCGTGGGCTAGGCTTCTAACAGTCAAAAATAAGTCATCCTGTGTGTGCATTTTATGGTCTATCGTCAGTATACGTTTACAACAATAGATGGCGCCAAACAACAGCCTGCCTTTGTTTTATATTGGTTTTTCTATCAATATGTTTTATCAGTATTTTCAAAGAAATTTTCGTGATTATTATTATTCTTTAATGATTAAAACAAGATTTTGTCATCAAAACCCTCATATTTCCAAAAAATATGTCCTGAGAAAGGGGGGTCGCCTCATATCCAGGATCGCCTTATATTCGAAACATACGGTATGTCCTTGTTTGAAAAAAGTGCCCTAGAGCACAGTGACAAACTGGTCCATAAATGGAATGAGGATCTGCAGGTCTTCAATCCAACCAAGCAGAAGCACACCTGATAAACTAATGTAATCATTAATGTAATAGATTCTACCCTAAAGGAGGAACTCATCACAGTTGTTGTTGGTCTGGATGATACTCCCCTGTATCCAGAACCAATAATACTGACATATAGGCATGGCGGAGGTATGCGCCTACCAAGTGCCCTTCTAGTTTTCAAAATGAGCAGCTGCTCAGACGGCATTAGGGCTATTTCTTGTGCTCAACAAGGCATGGTAGTTAATAAGTCTGTTCTGAGCCTAGTGGCCCACCAGGCCCGTGCTTAACCCTGGTTTCTGTGACATGAAGCAACTAGGAGTATTGCTACTCCCCCTGGATGGGATGCTAGTCCAACTCGGTTCTCCTCAGCTCTTAGTCAGGTTTTCCTGACAATTTTGCTGGTACCCATTTGTACACCTGGATAGAGTGAGGCAGTGTGGAAGTGAAGTGTTTTGCCTAAGAACACATTGCACAGGCCATGGCAAGGACTTGAACACAGAATCTTTCCATCCCAAGTCAAGCCAATTTCACCACTGCGCTAACGCTGCCTCCCTTCAACATGGCATGGATGACGGGAAATATGACTGCATCCTCTTTATTGATAAAAATGCACAACTCAGTGTAATACTTTTAAGCTGTGAGATGTTTCCACAGTGACAGCATTTCAAAGTCCTTTAAGAATTCAAAGGACAAATGAGTGTTTTGCCAAGATTCTTCATTTTTGTTGCTTCCTTTATTGCAGAATGATGATAATAAGAACAGCAAGGAATCTTTCCCTAAATTTATACATCAGTTGTGGGGTTTGCGCTTCATTGTGGGAGAAAGCAAGAGGAACTAACAGCACCCGCATCCCCAGGTGGTCACCCATTCAAGTACTAATCAGACCCTACACAGCTTAGCTGCCCAGATCAGACATTTTTGGATGGTGTGACTGTAAGCCAGATGTCAACCAACTAATTCAAGTTAAATAGTTACAAAATATAAGTGAGTGATCTAAGACCAAAAATGCCCGAGGGAGCTTGGATTTCAGATTGCTTCCTGTCTGCTGCTTGTCTGCCGTCCTGCCTGGCCAGCTATTCACACCTTTGTTGTTTCTGAGGCGGCCTCACAAAGGGCAACAACAACTCACAGCGATAGCTTTTTCACATATGATTGTCTTGTTCACAAGGTATTCGCACCTTTGCTGGATCGAAGGAAGCTCCATACAAAACAACGACAAATTACGAAAACCACATTTCAAATATCTTTTTTATCAGACAGCAAAGTCAAGACAAGGTTGATCTAAGAATGTTTCTACATAGCATTAATAATTAAGTCAAGCATTGCCGAGTCTGACACCACACCCTTCCACAAGTCGCCATTGTGGTGGAAATGGTCAATAATATGGGGATTCCTCCATCTCAGAATGCGTACGCTTCTCTGGAGACCCTTTCCAGCAGAGCTTAGGAATTCCAACAGGGAGAAGCTTTGAGATCATCTTGCAGATGAACAGTGGATAGAATTAGCCAAACTTGACTTCTGCATTTTAATTGATCTTTGATGTGACTTCACTGTCCATTCACTGAAAAAAAATGGGGAAGACGAAGAACAAACGGAAACAGCCAATCCGCAATCTGACAGGTAACGATTCGTTACTTAATGACAACAATGAGTCCCAAACGCACTGTATGGTGGTCCAGTGATAGGGCCACATGCTTTTTAAATTGCTGCAGAGGGAAACAATTTGACTGAACCCTTAATCAACGTAAACAATCAATAGGTTTCTCATTGGTGAAATTGTCAGCACATGGTTGCAAAAACCAACAATTTATTTGACAAACAATATATTTAAACCTGTTTCATATTGTGTTCATTTTATTAAGTACAGGCAAATTACTTTGAAAGAATTCAAAACACCTGCGGCCGGTAACCTAATATGGAGCTTCGAGATTTTTTAAGAGTCTAATTTGATCTGTTTAGAAATGTTTTTACCTGAAAATCCTCACAATATGGAACAAGAGCCATAAGGAGACGACATATCCCCCGCTGCCCCACGCCATCAAACCCCAATGCCAATGAAGTTGGGACGTTGTGTAAAATGTGAATACAAACAGAGTGCAATGATTTGTGAATCTCATAAACCCACATTTTATTCACAATAGAACATGGACATCATATCCGATGTTGAAAGTGAGACATGACATTTCACCATTTCATGAAAAAAATATTAGCTCATTTTGAATTTGATGGCAGCAACACATCTCAAAAAAAAAGTTGGGACAGGGGCAACAGAAGGCTGCAAAAGTTTAAGGTACTCATAAAAAAAACTTCTGTAGCATTTAACAACGGTTGGTTAATTGGCACAGGTCAGTAACCCATCATGCTTTTAAAAAGAGCATTTTAGAGAGGCAGAGTCTCTCAGAGGTAAAGATGTATGGAGGCTCACCAATCTGTGAAAATCTCAGTCTAAAAATTGTGTAACAATTTCAGAGAAATGTTCCTCAATGTAAAATTGCCAAGATTTTGAATATCCCACCATCTACAGTACATAATATCATCAAAAGATTCAGAGAATCTGGAGAAATCTGTCTGCGCACGGGACAGGCCAATGGTCAGTATTGGATGCTCATGATCTTTGGGCCCTCAGACGGCACTGCATTAAAAGCAGGCATAATTTTGCAGTGAATTCACTGCAAAGGTTCAGAAACACATCATGTTGCACACCTAATGCCAGTTAACTTAATTACTTGCTTAATGTTCTTTCAGCTGATTCTCTCAGCTAATAAATGCTTTTTTCAGCCATATTGTGCCTGTGTCCCAACTTTTTTGACACCTGTAGCAGCCAGAAAATTTGAAACCACCGCTGTTCTATTTAAGACACGTGACAGCGAAGGCCTGTTTGGTCACAATACACGCCCGACGGCTAAGCGGGAGAGCAGGGACATTTTTTTCAAACGTTATCAGAAAGCACGCTACTGAATCGCGGTCAATTTTTTTTTTTTTTTCATAAAAAGAGTGAGTCAATTAAAATCAAATTAAATAATAAAAAAAAAAATCACTAACAAATCGCACGTACACCTGGATATGTTTCCATGAGTATTAGACACGGACTGAGAATCTGCTTTCTACCTTAGGCCCCATTGGCAGTGGTGTTTATGGCAACGGTGCTCTTTATATAGCCACAGAATATGCTTACGATGCACTCTGCATCTTTGAGGTCACAGTGACTTCTCAGCGAATATCAGAAAATTCGAATCTCTCATGCATCGGGCATGTTTACTCTTTTCTCTCCTCCTGTACAAGTGACTGTGTTTGATCATTGACGCCCCGCCGCTCCATGTAAGGCAAGTCACAGTGGATGGCCTGTTTGGTCGCAATACACACTCGACAGCTAAGCGGGATAGCAGGGACATTATTCCACAACGTTAACAGAAAGCATGCTACCGAATCGCGGTCAATTTTTTTGTTTAAAAAAAGTGTGAGTCAAATAAAATCAAATGAAAAAAAAAAAATCACTACCAAATCGCACGCACACCTGGTCATGTTTCCATGAGTATTAGACACGGACTGAGAAACTACTTTTCACCGTAGGCCGCCCATGGCAGCGATGTTTATGTCAACGGCACTTTTATATAGCCACAGAATAAGCTAACGATGCACTCTCCTTTTTGACGTCACAGTGACTTCTCAGCGTATATATATCTCGCCGCTCATTACCTACATAGCATGTGAGAGCGCAGATTCTGCTGCGATTTCACTTTGATTCATTTATCACCCCACCCGGGTGAAATTGGATTTCCTATACGATGTGGAGAAAAACTAGACTACCTAAAGCCTCCTTTCTCCTGCAAAGTTGGCTTTAACATCCGGTCATTGCTGAACAAAACCTGTAGTGCTTTTTACGCAATTTGTATGCGTTTGACTTTATTTGTCAAAATGTTTAATTCCTGTCGCCCTGTTGCCTGTGAAAACCTTTAAGACTGTGCCGAAATATGCATTTTCCATCCTCTCTTAAAAACTTTAGTTTTACTGACATTTTTGGATAAATATTTAAGTTTTGAAAATTATCAGTTTACCTGATTTTTATCATTTTGGCACTAGCTTTCACTTACAAATACCGTATTGTTCTCCCGGAAATCCCTTTGAAAAAGTGGGGAATTCTTATTTTCGTGGGCTAGGCTTCTAACAGTCAAAATAAGTCATCCTGTGTGTGCATTTTATGGTCTATAGTCAGTATACGTTTACAACAATAGATGGCGCGCCAAACAACAGCCTGCCTTGTTTTATATTGGTTTTTCTATCAATATGTTTTATCAGTATTTTCAAAGAAATTTTCGTGATTATTATTATTCTTTAATGATTAAAACAAGATTTTGTCATCAAAACCCCTCATATTTCCAAAAAATATGTCCTGAGAAAGGGGGGGTCGCCTCATATCCAGGATCGCCTTATATTCGAAACATACGGTATGTCCTTGTTTGAAAAAGTGCCCTAGAGCACAGTGACAAACTGGTCCATAAATGGAATGAGGATCTGCAGGTCTTCAATCCAACCAAGCAGAAGCACACCTGATAAACTAATGTAATCATTAATGTAATAGATTCTACCCTAAAGGAGGAACTCATCACAGTTGTTGTTGGTCTGATGATACTCCCCTGTATCCAGAACCAATAATACTGACATATAGGCATGGCGGAGGTATGCGCCTACCAAGTGCCCTTCTAGTTTTCAAAAATGAGCAGCTGCTCAGACGGCATTAGGGCTATTTCTTGTGCTCAACAAGGCATGGTAGTTAATAAGTCTGTTCTGAGCCTAGTGGCCCACCAGGCCCGTGCTTAACCCTGGTTTCTGTGACATGAAGCAACTAGGAGTATTGCTACTCCCCCCTGGATGGGATGCTAGTCCAACTGGGGTTCTCCTCAGCTCTTAGTCAGGTTTTCCTGACAATTTTGCTGGTACCCATTTGTACACCTGGATAGAGTGAGGCAGTGTGGAAGTGAAGTGTTTTGCCTAAGAACACATTGCACAGGCCATGGCAAGGACTTGAACACAGAATCTTTCCATCCCAAGTCAAGCCCATTTCACCACTGCGCTAACGCTGCCTCCCTTCAACATGGCATGGATGACGTGGAAATATGACTGCATCCTCTTTATTGATAAAAATGCACAACTCAGTGTAATACTTTTAAGCTGTGAGATGTTTCCACAGTGACAGCATTTCAAAGTCCTTTAAGAATTCAAAGGACAAATGAGTGTTTTGCCAAGATTCTTCATTTTGTTGCTTCCTTTATTGCAGAATGATGATAATAAGAACAGCAAGGGAATCTTTCCCTAAATTTATACATCAGTTGTGGGGTTTGCGCTTCATTGTGGGAGAAAGCAAGAGGAACTAACAGCACCCGCATCCCCAGGTGGTCACCCATTCAAGTACTAATCAGACCCTACACAGCTTAGCTGCCCAGATCAGACATTTTTTGACGGTGTGACTGTAAGCCAGATGTCAACCAACTAATTCAAGTTAAATAGTTACAAAATATAAGTGAGTGATCTAAGACCAAAAATGCCCGAGGGAGCTTGGATTTCAGATTGCTTCCTGTCTGCTGCTTGTCTGCCGTCCTGCCTGGCCAGCTATTCACACCTTTGTTGTTTCTGAGGCGGCCTCACAAAGGGCAACAACAACTCACAGCGATAGCTTTTTCACATATGATTGTCTTGTTTCACAAGGTATTCGCACCTTTGCTGGATCGAAGGAAGCTCCATACAAAACAACGACAAATTACGAAAACCACATTTCAAATATCTTTTTTTTATCAGACAGCAAAGTCAAGACAAGGTTGATCTAAGAATGTTTCTACATAGCATTAATAATTAAGTCAAGCATTGCCGAGTCTGACACCACACCCTTCCACAAGTCGCCATTGTGGTGGAAATGGTCAATAATATGGGGATTCCTCCGCATCTCAGAATGCGACGCTTCTCTGAGACCCTTTTCCAGCAGAGCTTAGGAATTCCAACAGGGAGAAGCTTCGAGATCATCTTGCAGATGAACAGTGGATAGAATTAGCCAAACTTGACTTCTGCATTTTAATTGATCTTTGATGTGACTTCACTGTCCATTCACTGAAAAAAATGGGGAAGACGTAAGAACAAACGGAAACAGCCAATCCGCAATCTGACAGGTAACGATTCGTTACGAATGACAACAATGAGTCCCAAACGCACTGTATGGTGGTCCAGTGATAGGGCCACATGCTTTTTAAATTGCTGCAGAGGGAAACAATTTGACTGAACCCTTAATCAACGTAAACAATCAATAGGTTTCTCATTGGTGAAATTGTCAGCACATGGTTGCAAAAACCAACAATTTATTTGACAAACAATATATTTAAACCTGTTTCATATTGTGTTCATTTTATTAAGTACAGGCAAATTACTTTGAAAGAATTCAAAACACCTGCGGTCGGTAACCTAATATGGAGCTTCGAGATTTTTTAAGAGTCTAATTTGATCTGTTTAGAAATGTTTTTACCTGAAAATCCTCACAATATGGAACAAGAGCCATAAGGAGACGACATATCCCCGCGGCCCCACGTCATCAAACCCCAATGCCAATGAAGTTGGGACGTTGTGTAAAATGTGAATACAAACAGAGTGCAATGATTTGTGAATCTCATAAACCCACATTTTATTCACAATAGAACATGGACATCATATCCGATGTTGAAAGTGAGACATGACATTTCACCATTTCATAAAAAATATTAGCTCATTTTGAATTTGATGGCAGCAACACATCTCAAAAAAGTTGGGACAGGGGCAACAGAAGGCTGCAAAAGTTTAAGGTACATAAAAAAAAAACTTCTGTAGCATTTAACAACGAAGTTGGTTAATTGGCACAGGTCAGTAACCCATCATTTAAAAAGAGCATTTTAGAGAGGCAGAGTCTCTCAGAGGTAAAGATGTATGGAGGCTCACCAATCTGTGAAAATCTCAGTCTAAAAATTGTGTAACAATTTCAGAGAAATGTTCCTCAATGTAAAATTGCCAAGATTTTGAATATCCCACCATCTACAGTACATAATATCATCAAAAGATTCAGAGAATCTGGAGAAATCTGTCTCTGCGCACGGGACAGGCCAATGGTCAGTATTGATGCTCATGATCTTTGGGCCCTCAGACGGCACTGCATTAAAAGCAGGCATAATTTTGCACTGGAATTCACTGCAAAGGTTCAGAAACACATCATGTTGCACACCTAATGCCAGTTAACTTAATTACTTGCTTAATGTTCTTTCAGCTGATTCTCTCAGCTAATAAATGCTTTTTTCAGCCATATTGTGCCTGTGTCCCAACTTTTTGACACCTGTAGCAGCCAGAAAATTTGAAACCACCGCTGTTCTATTTAAGACACGTGACAGCGAAGGCCTGTTTGGTCACAATACACGCCCGACGGCTAAGCGGGAGAGCAGGGACATTTTTTTTTCAAAACGTTATCAGAAAGCACGCTACTGAATCGCGGTCAATTTTTTTTGTTTTCATAAAAAGAGTGAGTCAATTAAAATCAAATTAAATAATAAAAAAATATCACTAACAAATCGCACGCACACCTGGATATGTTTCCATGAGTATTAGACACGGACTGAGAATCTGCTTTCTACCTTAGGCCCCATTGGCAGTGGTGTTTATGGCAACGGTGCTCTTTTATATAGCCACAGAATATGCTTACGATGCACTCTGCATCTTTGAGGTCACAGTGACTTCTCAGCGGAATATCAGAAAATTCGAATCTCTCATGCATCGGGCATGTTTACTCTTTTCTCCTCCTGTACAAGTGACTGTGTTTGATCATTGACGCCTCCGCCGCTCCATGTAAGGCAAGTCACAGTGGATGGCCTGTTTGGTCGCAATACACACTCGACAGCTAAGCGATAGCAGGGACATTATTCCACAACGTTAACAGAAAGCATGCTACCGAATCGCGGTCAATTTTTTTTTTTTTAAAAAAAAAGTGTGAGTCAAATAAAATCAAATGAAAAAAAAAAAAAAATCACTACCAAATCGCACGTACACCTGGTCATGTTTCCATGAGTATTAGACACGGACTGAGAAACTACTTTCACCGTAGGCCGCCATGGCAGCGATGTTTATGTCAACGGCACTCTTTATATAGCCACAGAATAAGCTAACGATGCACTCTCCTTTTTTGACGTCACAGTGACTTCTCAGCGGTATATATCTCGGCCGCTCTCATTACCTACATAGCATGTGAGAGCGCAGATTCTGCTGCGATTTCACTTTGATTCATTTATCACCCACCGGGTGAAATTGGATTTCCTATACGATGTGGAGAAAAAAACTAGACTACCTAAAGCCTCCTTTCTCCTGCAAAGTTGGCTTTAACATCCGGTCATTGCTGAACAAAACCTGTAGTGCTTTTACGCAATTTGTATGCGTTTGACTTTATTTGTCAAAATGTTTAATTCCTGTCGCTGTTGTTGCCTGTGAAAACCTTTAGACTGTGCCGAAATATGCATTTTCCATCCTCTCTTAAAAACTTTAGTTTTACTGACATTTTTGGATAAATATTTAAGTTTTGAAAATTATCAGTTTACCTGATTTTTATCATTTTGGCACTAGCTTTCACTTACAAATACCGTATTGTTCTCCCGGAAATCCCCTTTGAAAAAGTGGGGAATTCTTATTTTCGTGGGCTAGGGCTTCTAACAGTCAAAATAAGTCATCCTGTGTGTGCATTTTATGGTCTATAGTCAGTATACGTTTACAACAATAGATGGCGCCAAACAACAGCCTGCCTTGTTTTATATTGGTTTTTCTATATCAATATGTTTTATCAGTATTTTCAAAGAAATTTTCGTGATTATTATTATTCTTTAATGATTAAAACAAGATTTTGTCATCAAAACCCTCATATTTCCAAAAATATGTCCTGAGAAAGGGGGGTCGCCTCATATCCAGGATCGCCTTATATTCGAAACATACGGTATGTCCTTGTTTGAAAAAAGTGCCCTAGAGCACAGTGACAAACTGGTCCATAAATGGAATGAGGATCTGCAGGTCTTCAATCCAACCAAGCAGAAGCACACCTGATAAACTAATGTAATCATTAATGTAATAGATTCTACCCTAAAGGAGGAACTCATCACAGTTGTTGTTGGTCTGATGATACTCCCCTGTATCCAGAACCAATAATACTGACATATAGGCATGGCGGAGGTATGCGCCTACCAAGTGCCCTTCTAGTTTTCAAAAAAATGAGCAGCTGCTCAGACGGCATTAGGGCTATTTCTTGTGCTCAACAAGGCATGGTAGTTAATAAGTCTGTTCTGAGCCTAGTGGCCCACCAGGCCCGTGCTTAACCCTGGTTTCTGTGACATGAAGCAACTAGGAGTATTGCTACTCCCCTGGATGGGATGCTAGTCCAACTCGGGTTCTCCCTCAGCTCTTAGTCAGGTTTTCCTGACAATTTTGCTGGTACCCATTTGTACACCTGGATAGAGTGAGGCAGTGTGGAAGTGAAGTGTTTTGCCTAAGAACACATTGCACAGGCCATGGCAAGGACTTGAACACAGAATCTTTCCATCCCAAGTCAAGCCAATTTCACCACTGCGCTAACGCTGCCTCCCTCAACATGGCATGGATGACGTGGAAATATGACTGCATCCTCTTTATTGATAAAAATGCACAACTCAGTGTAATACTTTTAAGCTGTGAGATGTTTCCACAGTGACAGCATTTCAAAGTCCTTTAAGAATTCAAAGGACAAATGAGTGTTTTGCCAAGATTCTTCATTTTTGTTGCTTCCTTTATTGCAGAATGATGATAATAAGAACAGCAAGGGAATCTTTCCCTAAATTTATACATCAGTTGTGGGGTTTGCGCTTCATTGTGGGAGAAAGCAAGAGGAACTAACAGCACCCGCATCCCCAGGTGGTCACCCATTCAAGTACTAATCAGACCCTACACAGCTTAGCTGCCCAGATCAGACATTTTTGGACGGTGTGACTGTAAGCCAGATGTCAACCAACTAATTCAAGTTAAATAGTTACAAAATATAAGTGAGTGATCTAAGACCAAAAATGCCCGAGGGAGCTTGGATTTCAGATTGCTTCCTGTCTGCTGCTTGTCTGCCGTCCTGCCTGGCCAGCTATTCACACCTTTGTTGTTTCTGAGGCGGCCTCACAAAGGGCAACAACAACTCACAGCGATAGCTTTTCACATATGATTGTCTTGTTTCACAAGGTATTCGCACCTTTGCTGGATCGAAGGAAGCTCCATACAAAAAACAACGACAAATTACGAAAAACCACATTTCAAATATCTTTTTTTTATCAGACAGCAAAGTCAAGACAAGGTTGATCTAAGAATGTTTCTACATAGCATTAATAATTAAGTCAAGCATTGCCGAGTCTGACACCACACCCTTCCACAAGTCGCCATTGTGGTGGAAATGGTCAATAATATGGGGATTCCTCCGCATCTCAGAATGCGTACGCTTTCTCTGGAGACCCTTTCCAGCAGAGCTTAGGAATTCCAACAGGGAGAAGCTTTCGAGATCATCTTGCAGATGAACAGTGGATAGAATTAGCCAAACTTGACTTCTGCATTTTAATTGGATCTTTGATGACTTCACTGTCCATTCACTGAAAAAATGGGGAAGACGTAAGAACAAACGGAAACAGCCAATCCGCAATCTGACAGGTAACGATTCGTTACTTAATGACAACAATGAGTCCCAAACGCACTGTATGGTGGTCCAGTGATAGGGCCACATGCTTTTTAAATTGCTGCAGAGGGAAACAATTTGACTGAACCCTTAATCAACGTAAACAATCAATAGGTTTCTCATTGGTGAAATTGTCAGCACATTGTTGCAAAAACCAACAATTTATTTGACAAACAATATATTTAAACCTGTTTCATATTGTGTTCATTTTATTAAGTACAGGCAAATTACTTTGAAAGAATTCAAAACACCTGCGGCCGGTAACCTAATATGGAGCTTCGATTTTTTAAGAGTCTAATTTGATCTGTTTAGAAATGTTTTTACCTGAAAATCCTCACAATATGGAACAAGAGCCATAAGGAGACGACATATCCCCGCCCCCCACGCCATCAAACCCCAATGCCAATGAAGTTGGGACGTTGTGTAAAATGTGAATACAAACAGAGTGCAATGATTTGTGAATCTCATAAACCCACATTTTATTCACAATAGAACATGGACATCATATCCGATGTTGAAAGTGAGACATGACATTTCACCATTTCATGAAAAAATATTAGCTCATTTTGAATTTGATGGCAGCAACACATCTCAAAAAAGTTGGGACAGGGGCAACAGAAGGCTGCAAAAAGTTTAAGGTACTCATAAAAAAAAAAGTTCTGTAGCATTTAACAACGAAGTTGGTTAATTGGCACAGGTCAGTAACCGACTGCGTTTAAAAAAGAGCATTTTAGAGAGGCAGAGTCTCTCAGAGGTAAAGATGTATGGAGGCTCACCAATCTGTGAAAATCTCAGTCTAAAAATTGTGTAACAATTTCAGAGAAATGTTCCTCAATGTAAAATTGCCAAGATTTTGAATATCCCACCATCTACAGTACATAATATCATCAAAAGATTCAGAGAATCTGGAGAAATCTGTCTGCGCACACGGACAGGCCAATGGTCAGTATTGATGCTCATGATCTTTGGGCCCTCAGACGGCACTGCATTAAAAGCAGGCATAATTTTGCACTGGAATTCACTGCAAAGGTTCAGAAACACATCATGTTGCACACCTAATGCCAGTTAACTTAATTACTTGCTTAATGTTCTTTCAGCTGATTCTCTCAGCTAATAAATGCTTTTTCAGCCATATTGTGCCTGTGTCCAACTTTTTTGACACCTGTAGCAGCCAGAAAATTTGAAACCACCGCTGTTCTATTTAAGACACGTGACAGCGAAGGCCTGTTTGTCACAATACACGCCCGACGGCTAAGCGGGGAGAGCAGGGACATTTTTTTCAAAACGTTATCAGAAAGCACGCTACTGAATCGCGGTCAATTTTTTTTTTTTCAAAAAAGAGTGAGTCAATTAAAATCAAATTAAATAATAAAAAAAATATCACTAACAAATCGCACGTACACCTGGATATGTTTCCATGAGTATTAGACACGGACTGAGAATCTGCTTTCTACCTTAGGCCCCATTGGCAGTGGTGTTTATGGCAACGGTGCTCTTTATATAGCCACAGAATATGCTTACGATGCACTCTGCATCTTTGAGGTCACAGTGACTTCTCAGCGAATATCAGAAAATTCGAATCTCTCATGCATCGGGCATGTTTACTCTTTTTTCTCCTCCTGTACAAGTGACTGTGTTTGATCATTGACGCCTCCGCCGCTCCATGTAAGGCAAGTCACAGTGGATGGCCTGTTTGGTCGCAATACACACTCGACAGCTAAGCGGGATAGCAGGGACATTATTCCACAACGTTAACAGAAAGCATGCTACCGAATCGCGGTCAATTTTTTTTTAAAAAAAGTGAGTCAAATAAAATCAAATGAAAAAAAAAAATCACTACCAAATCGCACGTACACCTGGTCATGTTTCCATGAGTATTAGACACGGACTGAGAAACTACTTTTTCTACCGTAGGGCCGCCATGGCAGCGATGTTTATGTCAACGGCACTTTTATATAGCCACAGAATAAGCTAACGATGCACTCTCCTTCTTTGACGTCACAGTGACTTCTCAGCGGTATATATCTCGCCGCTCTCATTACCTTACCTACATAGCATGTGAGAGCGCAGATTCTGCTGCGATTTCACTTTGATTCATTTATCACCCCACCGGGTGAAATTGGATTTCCTATACGATGTGGAGAAAAAACTAGACTACCTAAAGCCTCCTTTCTCCTGCAAAGTTGGCTTTAACATCCGGTCATTGCTGAACAAAACCTGTAGTGCTTTACGCAATTTGTATGCGTTTGACTTTATTTGTCAAAATGTTTAATTCCTGTCGCCCTGTTGCCTGTGAAAACCTTTAAGACTGTGCCGAAAATATGCATTTTCCATCCTCTCTTAAAAACTTTAGTTTTACTGACATTTTTGGATAAATATTTAAGTTTTGAAAATTATCAGTTTACCTGATTTTTATCATTTTGGCACTAGCTTTCACTTACAAATACCGTATTGTTCTCCCGGGAAAAAAAAAAAAAAAAAGTGGGGAATTCTTATTTTCGTGGGCTAGGCTTCTAACAGTCAAAATAAGTCATCCTGTGTGTGCATTTTATGGTCTATCGTCAGTATACGTTTACAACAATAGATGGCGCCAAACAACAGCCTGCCTTGTTTTATATTGGTTTTTCTATCAATATGTTTTATCAGTATTTTCAAAGAAATTTTCGTGATTATTATTATTCTTTAATGATTAAAACAAGATTTTGTCATCAAAACCCTCATATTTTTCCAAAAATATGTCCTGAGAAAGGGGGGGTCGCCTCATATCCAGGATCGCCTTATATTCGAAACATACGGTATGTCCTTGTTTGAAAAAGTGCCCTAGAGCACAGTGACAAACTGGTCCATAAATGGAATGAGGATCTGCAGGTCTTCAATCCAACCAAGCAGAAGCACACCTGATAAACTAATGTAATCATTAATGTAATAGATTCTACCCTAAAGGAGGAACTCATCACAGTTGTTGTTGGTCTGGATGATACTCCCCCTGTATCCAGAACCAATAATACTGACATATAGGCATGGCGGAGGTATGCGCCTACCAAGTGCCCTTCTAGTTTTCAAAATGAGCAGCTGCTCAGACGGCATTAGGGCTATTTCTTGTGCTCAACAAGGCATGGTAGTTAATAAGTCTGTTCTGAGCCTAGTGGCCCACCAGGCCCGTGCTTAACCCTGGTTTCTGTGACATGAAGCAACTAGGAGTATTGCTACTCCCCTGGATGGGATGCTAGTCCAACTCGGGTTCTCCTCAGCTCTTAGTCAGGTTTTCCTGACAATTTTGCTGGTACCCATTTGTACACCTGGATAGAGTGAGGCAGTGTGGAAGTGAAGTGTTTTGCCTAAGAACACATTGCACAGGCCATGGCAAGGACTTGAACACAGAATCTTTCCATCCCAAGTCAAGCCCATTTCACCACTGCGCTAAACGCGTCTCCCTTCAACATGGCATGGATGACGTGGAAATATGACTGCATCCTCTTTATTGATAAAAATGCACAACTCAGTGTAATACTTTTTTAAGCTGTGAGATGTTTCCACAGTGACAGCATTTCAAAGTCCTTTAAGAATTCAAAGGACAAATGAGTGTTTTGCCAAGATTCTTCATTTTTGTTGCTTCCTTTATTGCAGAATGATGATAATAAGAACAGCAAGGAATCTTTCCCTAAATTTATACATCAGTTGTGGGGTTTTGCGCTTCATTGTGGGAGAAAGCAAGAGAGGAACTAACAGCACCCGCATCCCCAGGTGGTCACCCATTCAAGTACTAATCAGACCCTACACAGCTTAGCTGCCCAGATCAGACATTTTTGGACGGTGTGACTGTAAGCCAGATGTCAACCAACTAATTCAAGTTAAATAGTTACAAAATATAAGTGAGTGATCTAAGACCAAAAATGCCCGAGGGAGCTTGGATTTCAGATTGCTTCCTGTCTGCTGCTTGTCTGCCGTCCTGCCTGGCCAGCTATTCACACCTTTGTTGTTTCTGAGGCGGCCTCACAAAGGGCAACAACAACTCACAGCGATAGCTTTTCACATATGATTGTCTTGTTTCACAAGGTATTCGCACCTTTGCTGGATCGAGGAAGCTCCATACAAAAACAACGACAAATTACGAAAAACAACATTTCAAATATCTTTTTTTTTATCAGACAGCAAAGTCAAGACAAGGTTGATCTAAGAATGTTTCTACATAGCATTAATAATTAAGTCAAGCATTGCCGAGTCTGACACCACACCCTTCCACAAGTCGCCATTGTGGTGGAAATGGTCAATAATATGGGGATTCCTCCGCATCTCAGAATGCGACGCTTTCTGGAGACCCTTTCCAGCAGAGCTTAGGAATTCCAACAGGGAGAAGTTTCGAGATCATCTTGCAGATGAACAGTGGATAGAATTAGCCAAACTTGACTTCTGCATTTTAATTGATCTTTTTGATGTGACTTCACTGTCCATTCACTGAAAAAAAATGGGGAAGACGTAAGAACAAACGGAAACAGCCAATCCGCAATCTGACAGGTAACGATTCGTTACGAAATGACAACAATGAGTCCCAAACGCACTGTATGGTGGTCCAGTGATAGGGCCACATGCTTTTTAAATTGCTGCAGAGGGAAACAATTTGACTGAACCCTTAATCAACGTAAACAATCAATAGGTTTCTCATTGGTGAAATTGTCAGCACATGGTTGCAAAAACCAACAATTTATTTGACAAACAATATATTTAAACCTGTTTATATATTGTGTTCATTTTATTAAGTACAGGCAAATTACTTTGAAAGAATTCAAAACACCTGCGGCCGGTAACCTAATATGGAGCTTTGAGATTTTTTAAGAGTCTAATTTGATCTGTTTAGAAATGTTTTTACCTGAAAATCCTCACAATATGGAACAAGAGCCATAAGGAGATGACATATCCCCGCGGCCCCACGCCATCAAAAACCCAATGCCAATGAAGTTGGGACGTTGTGTAAAATGTGAATACAAACAGAGTGCAATGATTTGTGAATCTCATAAACCCACATTTTATTCACAATAGAACATGGACATCATATCCGATGTTGAAAGTGAGACATGACATTTCACCATTTCATGAAAAATATTAGCTCATTTTTTGAATTTGATGGCAGCAACACATCTCAAAAAAAAAGTTGGGACAGGGGCAACAGAAGGCTGCAAAAGTTTAAGGTACTCATAAAAAAAACTTCTGTAGCATTTAACAACGAAGTTGGTTAATTGGCACAGGTAGTAACCGACTGCGTTTAAAAGAGCATTTTAGAGAGGCAGAGTCTCTCAGAGGTAAAGATGTATGGAGGCTCACCAATCTGTGAAAATCTCAGTCTAAAAATTGTGTAACAATTTCAGAGAAATGTTCCTCAATGTAAAATTGCCAAGATTTTGAATATCCCACCATCTACAGTACATAATATCATCAAAAGATTCAGAGAATCTGGAGAAATCTGTCTGGGCACGGGACAGGCCAATGGTCAGTATTGATGCTCATGATCTTTGGGCCCTCAGACGGCACTGCATTAAAAGCAGGCATAATTTTGCACTGGAATTCACTGCAAAGGTTCAGAAACACATCATGTTGCACACCTAATGCCAGTTAACTTAATTACTTGCTTAATGTTCTTTCAGCTGATTCTCTCAGCCTAATAAATGCTTTTTTCAGCCATATTGTGCCTGTGTCCCAACTTTTTGACACCTGTTGCAGCCAGAAAATTTGAAACCACCACTGTTTCTATTTAAGACACGTGACAGCGGAAGGCCTGTTTGGTCACAATACACGCCCGACGGCTAAGCGGGGGAGAGCAGGGACATTTTTCAAAAAACGTTATCAGAAAGCACGCTACTGAATCGCGGTCAATTTTTTTTTTTTTTCATAAAAAAGAGTGAGTCAATTAAAATCAAATTAAATAATAAAAAAAAATATCACTAACAAATCGCACGTACACCTGGATATGTTTCCATGAGTATTAGACACGGACTGAGAATCTGCTTTCTACCTTAGGCCCCATTGGCAGTGGTGTTTATGGCAACGGTGCTCTTTATATAGCCACAGAATATGCTTACGATGCACTCTGCATCTTTGAGGTCACAGTGACTTCTCAGCGGAATATCAGAAAATTCGATCTCTCATGCATCGGGCATGTTTACTCTTTTCTCTCCTCCTGTACAAGTGACTGTGTTTGATCATTGACGCCCCGCCGCTCCATGTAAGGCAAGTCACAGTGGATGGCCTGTTTGGTCGCAATACACACTCGACAGCTAAGCGGGATAGCAGGGACATTATTCCACAACGTTAACAGAAAGCATGCTATCGCGGTCAATTTTTTTTTTTTTAAAAAAAAAAGTGTGAGTCAAATAAAATCAAATGAAAAAAAAAAAACACTACCAAATCGCACGTACACCTGGTCATGTTTCCATGAGTATTAGACACGGACTGAGAAACTACTTTTCTACCGTAGGGCCGCCATGGCAGCGATGTTTATGTCAACGGCACTTTTATATAGCCACAGAATAAGCTAACGATTTTCTTGACGT